>VDFB02274381.1:0-49883 GCA_007258455.2 Sequoia sempervirens | reverse complement strand
GGAGATTTCTTGCATCTTCATGTACATGGGTACCTAACATGGTCTCGTAGCTGGGACCCATCATCATCATCATCCATGCATAATCATTGCATCTTCCTCCCTAAGTTGAACTTATGGGGAGGTGTTAGTGTATTTAATTAATTATTACACCAGCATAAGTTAACTTAGGTCTTGCATTTAATTAATTAAGTCCTAGGTTGCGTTATTAGATAAATAATTTAATAAATGGGATGATATTCCCTTCCTTATTTGTAGGAGATAAGATTCCTTCTAGAAGATGAGTTGTCCTTCTAAAACTTATCTCAACATTTAATGATCATCTAGATAGGGTTCACATGTTGTCACATGTTAGATCAAGACACATGGCAACATCTCATGCATATTACTGTTTACTTCTTGCCTATATAATCAGGCATCTTGTTCATTTGTAATATATCCAATATTCAATATCAATATCATATCAATAGAATCTTTAGTCAACATTCCATTGTTACAACACTTTCTTTGTGGTTGATCATCTTTCCCGCTCAAAGGTCCTCCATCGGCGACTGCAGCTTCAAGGATCGCATCCATAATCTCAACATTCGTAAAGATCCTAGTATTTGACCTCCGGAAGTAGATATTTGTAAACCTCAAAACAGGCCAATGCACTTTTGGTACATCAGATATATGGCCGCCTTTGGTAAAGGTTAGAGGTCAGGGGTTAGGAAAAAGTTAGGAAAATTAGTTAAAGGTAAACAGAGAGATAGAGTCAGTGGTCTTGATTCTCCCCTGCGAATGAGAAGCTTTTTGTCTTAGTTAGAGTTAGATTTAGCGTGCCCATAACAGACCCTTCCAAATATTAGGTACAGATGGAAATACCTAGTTTTGACTTCTTCCTGCACAATTTTGAGTGGTATCACGCGCCAGATTTGTAAATGTTGCTTATTTGTTTCACTAATAGTAGAAGCAACCAGATTAAAATCTACTTCAAATTGTGTTTCAGAATGTTGTTTGTCTTGGTTTAATCATTTGATTTGAGAAGCTTTCAAGGATTGAAGTCTTATTTTATGTTTTGTTTAAATGGTAACTTGTAATCTGTTAAAATCAACACTGTGAATGAATGAAACTGTGTGTCAATCACAAGTTAATTTTGTTCTACAGTTTTAGTTAGGAATTCCTTGAAAGGTGACAAGTCTGGTTAAGTTGGATTAATTAACATTCTTTTCTATTCCAAAGCTCTGATCTATCTTTTTATGTTTCTTTAAAAACCCTAGTTAGAGTAGGTTTAAGTTTATGTTTGGTCTCAGGACAATCCAGAAGCTCAACACCAGTAGGCCCCTTGAATATTACTGTTACATTGACCACTAAGCAACATCAGCACAGTTGAGAACCAACTACAAAGACCTTGGGAGCTAAGACATCCTTGTGTTGTCTTTCTCTTTTAGGAGAAAAAAATAGCAATATTTTGTTTGTATCTTGCTGTGCCATCAGACACGTCAATAGATCCAAGATCAAGCATTTTTCTACACCTATTGTCAAGGTCAAGATCTACATCCTTCACGACCATTTCATGTTGAGTTGTAGATTTACAAGACATCATTTATAAGGCATCATTCAAGGTATTATTGTCCAAGATTCATGTTATTTATTTCATGCTCCATGTCTTCATTTCATTGTATCATCATTTAGATTAATTACCTACAAGGGGTTTGACCAAGGCAAACCCCTATTCCACTAACAATCAACAAGTTTTTCTCCTCTTTAATGTGTGATTGTAGATCTAGGTGTCTTGGAGCTTGAAGGACCATTGGATATTAGGTTACAATATTTTTTAATTGTCTCCCCATTTGTAAGGTCATAATATTTTCTAAAAGGTCATCTACACCCCTGAAATCAAAGTTTCAGATCTAGAAACCTGAAGAAGTAGAAAGAGCAGACAATGAAGACAAAATTCAAACCTTGAAGTTCTAGAAAATCCAAATTGGACTCATTCGCCACAAGTGGTGAATGAGTCCCACTGTAGGTGTTTTTTAGAAATATTTGTAGGTTCAAATACCCTTTAATCTAAAATATGCTCCTGTGCAAAAATACAAAACTAGGACTGATTCACCCAGAATGGAAAATGAGTCCCTCTAGGTCAAAAAGGAATAATTTTCAGCATTTCAAGACTTCATCCACTCATCTTCAAGTTTCTAGGTGCACACATCCTATTCTATAGTTTTATGTTTTGTTTCATGTGCATTTCTAGGTCATTTAAATCAAGTTTGCATCATATTAGGGTTTTACATAATTTCATCTTGCATTTCATTGTCTTTTCCAACTTAAAACATGGTGGTGAACCCCTCATTAGATCATATTCAGCCCCTAGGACAACCCTCTTGCAAGATCTATTTCTCTTTTGCATTGAGATCTCAAGGCTTTGGGATCCTAGGACATCCTTGAATGTTAATTGGAGAAAAGTGATGTTCTATGTCCAAAACCATAAAGCATTGATTTTTTGACTAATCACCTACAACAACAACACAAGATACACAATCATATAATGTCAAAATGAATGCAAAGAGAAGAAGAAAGGGAAAAGGGATGGATCAAGCCTCGATTGTTTGTACAATAGGGATGGAACAAGCCTTGATTTTTTTTCCAATAGGGATGGATCAAGTCTAAGTTGTTTATCCAAAAAATGTTCACGAGCATGAAAACCTAATGTCCACTATGTGATCAAAATTACTCACAAGGGCTAGTGAAAATTCATTTTCCACTAGGTCAGCCTCAAAGGATGAGAAACACACACTAGGTCTACAAGGTGTGCACTCATAAAAAAAGGGTGGCACATGGGTAAAGTCATCACAACAATTTGTGTACCCATAAGTCAGTGCTAAATGATCAATGCTATGCTAATACTACACTAAGTACAACCTCTGTGAATAAAAGTGAAACACAAATGTCCATATGTTCATTCCAAAATGAGAATGTCAATGAAATAATGCCAATGGTTTCCCCCACTTCAAAGAAATTTCTAAACATCATGTTGTGAGCAATTACTTTAAAGTAAAAAATGATATATGCCAATTGTTAAAAGAGACATAGGAGCTTATTTGGAAAGTCCTATGCCAATGATATGTTTCCAAATAAATCTACACCATGAACAAGGAGATTTCCCCCACATGCAATCCAAGGATAACACATAAGGGATCCACAAATTTGGGGTCAACGCATGTCTTTGCTAACATGTTATAATAGAGCTCAAAACCATCATCATCCCCAAATACCTTGTAGAACAACAAACAAAAAGGAAGAATGACATATAGAGAGTGAGAGAAAAGAATTTTTTTGGGTCAACATGGAAGATAACTAAATGCCTCAACACTTTGCATTGCCCCCAAAAGGAAAACATAAGACAAAAGAAAAGATAATGTTTGACATATAGAAGAATGGAGATACAAATAGAAGAATTTCATGACAAGTTCACTTCCTTTGTATCCTTGCATTGATGGAGTAGCAAGGGTCATCCAAAGAAAGCTCATAAACATAAAGGCACACCAAGTAGCACAATAAGGGGGATCACATTACACATGAAATCACAAAGAAAAAGAAGACAAAGAAAAGACTATTATGTCACGTGCGAGCCAACCTATAGCAAGTCGTTTGTATCCCAATCTTGCTCATTGCATATGGCAGGTAGATAACTAGCCAAAGGGGAAACACCAAGTTCCATACTAGGACAAGGCTATCAAACCTCCTTAATCCCCCCCGCCCAAAATGTAGGACAAGGATGATCCAAGATAAGTAGTGAGAATGTGCCCCTTGCAATATGGAAATGATTTTCATAAAGTACAATAAATGTAATAGTGAGTATGCTATGATTAGATATAACTATCACATGGAAAGGAGAAAAGTGTGTGTGTATGCTATCCAATTATATCAGTAATAACATGTTTATCCATTAGTTTCTTTAAAGTACAAATATCATCAGTAAGATGCCCAAGAGTTCTATGAAATCCACATTTTTTCATCTTTGTACCTTTTCATTTTTTATTCTCTTAATTAGGTGGCAAGTAAATCAATCCTAGACAAAGAATTTGATCCATTTTTTGTTTAGTGTTAGTTATTATAGACACAAAAAATGTACTAATTGATCCTATACACTTGATCCTGATTTTACTAACACCAGTTCATCCTAAATCATCTTCTTTGCTAGTCATTTAATTAAATTCATCATATTCCATCTCTTAATTAAATAAATCAATTTTATCTAATTAAGACATCATCTCCCTCTAATTAAATAAATCAATTTTATTTAATTATCTTCTATAATCCCTATTTTAATTAAATAATTCACTTTATTTAATTAATCTCTAAGGTCATTCTCCCTTAAATTAAATAAATTAATCTTTATTTGATTTAATCTAACATGATCCTCTTTAATTAAATAAATCAAACCTTTATTTAATTAAATCTAAAATTCATTTTCTTCTCATTTTGATTTAAATTAATCCAAAAGTCTAAGTCAAAATTGTCAAATCAACTAATCTCCCTTTGAATTAATCAAATCCTGATTGATCCTAATCTTAATCCATCAAATCCTCTAGCTTTTCCAACTTGCTCATGAAAATCATTTTAATTGATTTATTAAATCTCTAATTACTTTCAAAAAGACATCAAAATGAGAATATTCTCCAAGTTTGAAAAATACCTCCTAAAGGGTTTGTACATCCAACAAGGCATTTAAGTTTCTTACATTTCCTTTGCCTTGAGCCTCCCTCCAACTTGTCATTTCATCAATTTTGAAATTCCATCTAATTGCATTTAATTGCACAATGACCAAAATGTGCTCCACCTTTGTCCACTCAAATGTTGACAAGTGGCTTTATGCTATTGGTTGGTCTTTTATTCCACATTCATCCATTTTGCCTCATCCTCCATCATTCGCATCTATAAATAAGAGGCTCTCATTTGGATTTTGGATCCAAAACTTTATGCAAAGTCATTGTCTTTAGATTTTGAATTTTCCCATCCATTGTTTATCCATTTTCTTTGTTTTCATCAAGTTTCATAGCTAGGTTATGTAGGAAGTTCACCAAGGAGCATCAAATATTCAACATTGATCATCAAGCTTACAAGGAATTGGTAAAGGGCCATTTTCACATCAAATTGGCACCAATTCCCCCATGGGATTGAGAGTTTGATCATTTAAATATGATTCAATAGCTTTTTTATTGTGTTCTTCATATCATTTCTTTTTTTCATGTTTCAAATGAATTTCATGGGGAATGATGTTTCTAATTTGCATATTGGACTAATTGTGTGTCTTTTCTTTGTGTTTGTGCAGGTTTAGGATCACCATTCACATTTTGGTGCTAGAAGGAGGGCGGATTGGAGGAAATTAACAGGTTTTTCCTCAAAATTCCATGGTTTTTAAAAACTTTTTGTCTATAGAAAAATACACCGCTAATAGAGAAATTGCACCGCTATCAGTCTAGCGGCACTATTTAGTGCCACTATCAAAATCCAAACCACGACACTGGCTTCTTCCCGCTTGAAAATTTGAATTCCAAACTATGATGCTCTGCCATTTTCTTGTCAACGAGCTATCCAAACTCCAAACTCTATCGTTGGTCAAAATAGTGCCACAATTGCACTCATTGGTTTCTCCACAGTCTACCGCTATCAGTCCTAGTGGTGCTATACAATGTTGTTGACTCCTTCAAACTATACCGCCATTGCAGACAGTGCCGCTGGAGTTGGGTAAAAGGAACTTTTCAAATTAATTTCAACATGTGATTTTTCATTTTGGTTGCTTTTGACTACTAACTAGTTTTTGGCTTCTGTTTCTGTAGTTTTAACTAGTTTTTGGAGGTTGGCTTGATCAAAAGTGAAGGGAGGAAACAAAGATGAAGTCTTCTTTATGTCATCATCATTTCATTATATCAAGTGTTTTTAAACACTTTTGGGAGAAATTATAATCCCTCTTCTAAGGACTTTGTCATCTTCATGCTTTTTAGGACTCTAATTTTTGTTTGGGCTTAAAAAGAACAAAACAAAGGGATTAAAAATAACCTTAGGCAACTTACTAGATTTTGTTTTGGACTGAACAATTGAACGAGAAAATCTCACATTTCCTTTTGGTGCTTAAAAATAATCCAATTCTTTCTTTGAAAGATTAAAATGAGCATATGCCTTTATGTTTCGTAATCTCTTATCCAAAGTAATATCATCTAAAAGACATATGCACTTCTCTCACACCTCATGAAAATCTTGAGAATCAAAAGGATTTTTGTGATATTAAGTTGTATAAGTGATTGCCTCCACACTTCAATTTGGATTCTTAAAATTGAACAAAATCTTGCTAGTGTGAGTGGAGTATATTGTGTGTGTTCTCTCTTTGTTCACACAAACAAATATTGATCAAAAAATGAATGTGCTTGCTCACTTTTGTTTATCCTTAGAGGGCTTTCCTAGTGAGAAAAAGTAATCACCCCAAGGAACGACCCAACCGGGAACACACTAAAGCCAAGCGACTTCCACCTAGTATAGAAGTGTGGGTACTTGAGGAAAGTTCAAGTATCATGAGGATTGTTCCAAAAAGAAGGGAAATAATGATCTCTTGTTGTATGGATGATCCCCCATGAATGGAATGCCTATACTAGAACCTTTTGTTTAGAAGGCCTAAATCCTTAATCTATTTGTTGGTGCAAGGACAGTTGTTTTGAAGAAACCCCACATTTTTGTAGTTCTTGGTAGAAATGAGAAGTATGCCATGGGAGTTTCATGGGTACTAAAGCTTGGATGACTTGTAGAAGTGAGTGTCATGGAGGGGAGCCAGTGTGGTCAAGCTTTTAATCATTTGCCAAGAATAAGCACATCTGGATTTATCCAAGTGGGGATTCAACAAATATTGCCTCTTATCCATAGGGTTGTGCATGTTCTTGGAATAAAAACACTTTGCTTGGGTCTTAAACATTGAAAAACAAACATTCAAACATGATCATAAAATTTTAAACCCTTTAGATAAAGCAACACCTTGGAAATAAATTCAAGTGTTATTGCTTTCCAGGGTTTCATCCAGAGGCTTCTAAGCATTTGAATTTATATCTACTGCTCACTTTTAGAAATTTTATCTAATTTCGATTTCCACATAATGGACTTTGTGGGATGAGAGAAGAAATTGGACATTAGGGCATTTAGATTGAAAACCTAATCAAGAATTATTTGTGGTAAAAAGAACCCACCAAGTAAAGATAAAAATAAATTAATTCCTACATGTGCTCTTCCAAATGATTCAAAGATCAAAAATCCAAAAACCAAAGTTCAAAGAATCTATAAAAAAGATAGCAAGAAATTATCTATGCTTTTATTTAATTTAGAGAAAGATTGGCCTCAACTTCTACAAACGTGCATCAAGCGCTGAACAATCCAAATTAGTATTCATTTTACTAATATCAAAACTAAAGTCTCTTTCTGGAAGGTTTGAGTATCTCACATAGGGAGTATTAGCATGTTCTTCAACACCTTGGTCTAGTAAACAAAGTCTCTCTAAGTTTCTTAGGATCAAAATAAAAAATGTCATCCATCCTTCAAACATCAAAATCAAAATCACCTCACAAACAACTCTTGGAAATCTTCAAAAAATCCTTTATACTAAACTTTGGGCAAATCCTTGAATCAAAACAAAATAATCTTGTTTGATTAGGTGTGTGTAGATGAATCCTTCTTTACACACTTAGTCAAATTATCATATTGTGGACAAGTTCACTCTAGGAAAACATCCAACCTCTTAGAGTTTATGAGTTCATTATCTAAAAAGAATCCAATCAAAATCAAAATCAAATCAAACATCAAAACTAAAGTCCTAAATTTTAGTATCCTCTCCAAGGTTTCCTAAGAGTTCCAATCATTCATCAATTATCCATCTTTCATTATCTCATCACCATCCTTTGATCCTCAAAATCTTAGACTTTTTTTTTGTACCTAAAGTTTAGATCAATTTAAGGAATTAAAGGTTCACCTCCCATTCCTGAAAATTGATCCTCATTTTATGGTCCAAACTAGAGCTCAACACAAGAAAAATATGGAAACAAACAAGGAAACATCCACTTCGAGTGACTTGAGTCAAACTGCTCCCGAAATGAATTCCATTGGGTCTAGCAATCCCACTCTCAATCTTCCTCCACTTCCACAAGATTTTCTAGAGGAAGGTCAAGTAGAAGACATCACCAACAATGTCTTAGGGATGACACAAGATGAAATGATTAAAATGGTCCAAAATCCTGAAACTCACACAATTGTCAATACCATGATGAGGCTCAATCCCTCCCAATACATGCTTGAATTGGAAAAAGAAGGGGCTAAAATCCCTTTCGATTATGATGTAAGCACTATTGTGGAGAAGCCTCTTAGGATCATGCCCCCTATATCATCCACACCTTCATTTCAAAGCATCCCACAAATCACATGATCCATTGCTCCAACTCAACCAATTTTCAACAAGGGGAGCTCATTGCTCCATGCACTACAAACACACCCCCTTGTGAACAACCAAGATTTGGATGCAAACACCATATTGGGTCAATCCATCCCATTAAATCTGCTACACTCATACATTTCACTCACCTTCCATGACCCCAATGATCCATCATATTTTCATGCAACACCGACATATCCTGTCAACACACAAACCTCTCTCCCTCTGACTTCACAAGGAGAAGGTGGGCTATTTGGACTAGGGGGCATCTTTGAACCCTCATCATCATCATTTCCTCAAGGGAACACCCTACCCACTTTTCCAGCACTTCCACCTTTGCCATTAACATCCACACCACCCCTCGGTTTAGGGCTACCTTCTGTACCACCACTCAATCAAAAAAATTAAAATAACCCCCCAATCATCAATCAAAACATCATACCAATCCTCTGATCTTTCCATTTATATCACAACAACCTGTGGCAACCATCCAAGTGACACAAGCAATCACGACACCATCCATAAATGCAGTCTCCCAAGGACCAAGCATATCAATCGCACCATCTACCACACAAATCCCCACCATCAATACAACGATACCTCTCATCACAACAGTGAACACCATTTGAAACCCACCACCACCATTTCCACCAAGAACAAATGTGGCCAATCAATATAACATCGCATTGCAAGCAACACAATAGGCCTATCAAAAGGCACTTCAACAATTTCAAGCACAACCAGCACAAAACACACAAGCTGCACAACAAGCTGCTTAGCAAACATAAGTAGCTCAAGCCATGCAACAAGTGCAAGCAACTCAAGCTGCACAACAAGCACAATAGGCTGCTCAAGCCTAAGCCTTATTACAACAACAAGAAGCTAGCCAAGCTGCCCAAGCTGTGCAAGTAGCTCAAGCTGCTCAAGTCGCAGAGGCTACACAAGCCGCACAAGCTGCCCAATAGGTGCAAGCTAAAGCTTAGGCGCAAGCCCAATATCAAGCTCAGCAAGTGTAAGTTCAAACTCAATACCAGGAACAACTGTAAGAAGCCCAACAACAAGCATATCAGCAAGCCCTGCAATAGTACCAAGCACAACAAGCAGTCCAATTACTAGCCCAACAACAAACATTGTTGGCACAACAACAACACGATCAATAACAAGCATTGTTGGAACAACAACATCAAGACCAACAAAAAGCGTTTTTGGCACAATAACAACACGACCAACAACAAGCATTATTGGTGCAACAAAAAATGCAAGCATACCAACAAGCCTTGATTGTATAACAAAGTTTGCAACAAACTCCCACCAACATACCCAACACTCCACCCATCACTCAAACACCTCGACCACCTCAAAACACCTTCACTCCACCTCCTGATCTGCAAGACAATGTGACAACACAAATCAAATTACTCTCATAGCAAGTGCTCGATCTCCAATCAAGGAAAACAACAAAGAAACAAAGCAACTTGTGCCCCTATCCCTTTGTCAGGAGCCTTGTAATGGTACCATTCCCAAAGGGGTTTGAAATCCCTAAATTCGACAAATATCGCGGGATGAGAAACCTTGAAGATCACATCAGGGAATTCCAAGTACATTCCATGGAGGTCGCATATGACGATACATATCCGATGTGGCTATTTCCTCGAAGCTTGGTTGGTCCTGTCATGGAGTGGTTCTCTCGCCTTCCTCCTAGCATCAAAAAGTTCCAAAAGATTATAGACGCATTCATAAAAAAATAGGCATTCAATATAGGTATAGATGTCAGTCTAGAGGAACTATCGACTCTTAAACAAGCTAAGGGGAAATCATTTGCTTCCTTCTTGCAACGATGGTGATGCAAGGCCAACAGGAGCAACTAGGCCATGCCAGAAGAACAAGTTTGCACCATCATTGCTAATCTTGAGAAAACCTTGGCATTCCATCTTAAGATGCAATGTATCACCACGTACGACCATTTGATCCCCAAGGTGCTCAACATCAAACGAGCCCTTATTGCACAAGGGGGGACACCCACATATCCAAAACATCAAGACAACTACTCTTCTGCCAGCTATAACAAGAAACTGCACACGTGGGCAAAAAATAGAAATGTCACTAATGATGGTGTGGTGGATGCCAAGGTCATAATTAGTGCTCCAAAATAAAACACACAACCATACCAATAACTGCAAGGAAACCATCAAAACAATGTGCAAGCCAACGCGATATCACAACAATCACCCAATAATCAAGTCAACAACCTAAATATCCAAGGGGGACCACCCCTGTGAAACAAATATCCCCCCAAGAGAAAGTAAACTACCCTTGGGGAACCAATTGAATTGGTCATGAAGAAATTAATAAACGAAAAATATCATCAAAATTCCCACTTATGAGAACTATTAGAAACCCCAAGTGAAACCACCATGGTATAATGAAAGCCACCTTTGTGATTTTCACAAAATTAAGGGACACACAATAGCGAGCTGCATGAGGTTGAAAAATCTGATCCAAGACCTCATTGATGACAAGGTCATAAACGTTCAACAATTAGCTAGAAGTCAGGACCTAAAAACATACACAAATATGATGTCGAATCATAACAAAGGGAACAACCATGGAAAAACCAAGTATTCCAATGTGAACCATGTGTACGACCATGTTGTCACATCCCTAGATGAAATGGTCACCATTATTAATATCAAGGGAGCCAAAGCTGATTGTGGAGTCATCACACGCAACAACAAAGTCACCATTGCTGGGTCATCACAGCCACATAGAGCATCCACCTCAAATATTAGATCTGTTCCTAATGGCTATAATGTGCTAGACCAGCTGAAAAGAAGCCCTGCTCAGATCTCCATCATGGAGTTGCTGAAGATATCACCCACACATAGAAAAATACTAGAGGAAGCATTGGCTTCATCCACCATCTCTGGTGATCTTGATGTTTCCTAGTTCCAAGCTATGGTCGGACACATCACTACCCCAAGTCTCTTAACATTCTTTGATAAGGACTTTCCCACCCAACCATCTCACAATTGTGCTCTCCACCTTGAAGTCTTGGTTCATAAAAACAAAGTCAAAAGGGTCTTGGTGGATGGGGGTATAGGTCTAAACATATGTTCCCTCAAACTAATAAAGAATCTAGGATTCTTAGAGGATGCCATTGAAAAGGGTAAGGGCATCACAATCAGAGCATATGATGATTAGGAAAGATTGTCTCAAGGCACTATCCAACTCCCTATTCAAGTAGGGCTAGCCATTATGGAAACCACATGCTAGGTCCTTGACCTTTATTTACCTTATAACATTCTCCTAGGGTGTCTGTGGATCCATGGGATACAAGCAGTCACATCAACCTTCCATCAGTGCGTCAAATTCCCATATCAAAATCAAGAGATCACAATCCACGATGACCCTGAGCCCTTTGCCTACTGCAAGAATCTCAAAGAAAAATACTATAAAATCCCCCAAGTTTTGAAGAATGATGAAGGCCCCACCACTCTGTATGTAGACCCAACTACATTAGCCTCCACTTCTAAGACAAATACACTCGCCATCCCTGATATATCTGAAATCAAGGTCATTATCCAAGACAATGGGTGTGGGGATTATAGAATGAATAAAAGTGGTTTCATCATAAGAGAGTTACCTCAATCTCCTAAGACTCATGGGCAACCAAAACTAGATGAAACATCATCCCAAACCTTCAAAGTAGACCCTTCTAGATTTAGAAGTTGGGGGGATCTAAGTCAGGAAATAGTAGAAGAAAGAGACATATCCAATCTCTTATACCAAGATGAAAGGCCCACGCTTGATATTTCCATGGATGAGAGCAACAAAGGATTACAAATGATGCTTGGTATGGGCTATAACAGAAAGAAGAAGCTTGGACAAAATGAAAATGGGCTTCTAGTACCCCTCATTCTAGAGAAGAGTATGAGAAATATTGGCCTCAGATTTACCCCTTTGAAGGTGACCATACTTGGCAAAGGTGCCTCGGTTAAGAAGGTCAAAACTCCCTCTCAGCTATTAGCATCTGCCCTTCAATTACCAGTATCCACAGGTCGAGTCATAGACAGCTTTACCTTTGACATAACTGATGTGTGTAGTAGTGATGAAGATCCCATAACTAATTTACCTATGCTTTTTGAGGATTCATCCCTTCTCATGATTAGTACCTTGTCCTTGGAGTCAGACCATCAAACCCATGAAATAAACTTAGTCTATCCCTAACTCATCGATTACAATCAATGAGGACCACCAATTTTGGACATGTTCGAAAATGATGAGGCACTCTCAGAATTCATGGGATTGCGAGATACAATAGCATGCAAAGATCACAAGGCTAGGTTTGACATCATACTAGACACACAGGCCTATTATGGGGAAATGATTGAATCCTTCAGTCGCAAAAGTGAAAATATGAGAATAATCTCTAGGTCTTTGAGTGAAAACCACACTATGGCACTCTCTGACTCGAAACAGTAAAAATAAAGGATGCACCCAATGGTGAAAACCTCTTTGAGGTTCCAGAGGATGAAGGATTCAATTTTCCTCTTAGTGCAATTCATCAGGAGAAGTCAACAGTCCTAGCAGAGAAGTGCAACCTAGTTAACCTAGGAATAGAGGAACTACCACACATAGCATTTTATGCAAAGTCACTTCTAATAGAAGAACAAGAACTTCTAGCTACGTTCTTAAAAGAAAGAAAGAAAATATTTGCATGGACCTATGCTAACATGCTTGGGATTGATCCAAAGGTTATGGTTCATCACCTAGCTGTGTATGCTAAGGAAAAGCCTATGAGACAAAAGCTAAGGAAAATGCATCCCTAGATAACATTGTTGGTTAAAATGGAAGTGCAAAAGCTCTTGGATGCAAGATTCATATGGCCAATCGATTATCCAGAGTGGGTCTCAAACCTTGTACTTGTTTCAAAGCCCACTGGTGGCATCTGCATCTACAAGAAATTTAGAGACTTTAACAAAGCATGTCCCAAGGATGACTTTCCACTACCAAACATCAACATGATTGTGGATATGATAGTAGGACATGAGATGTTATCATTATTGGACGGATTCTAGGGCTACAACTAGATCATGATAGAAAAAGATGATCAACATAAAACAACCTTCACTTGTCCATGGGGGGCATATTGCTAGAACATGATGCCATTTGGGTTGAAGAATACATGAGCTACCTATCAGAGGGCCATGAAACTAATCTTTCATGACATGATCCACAAAACTATGGAAGATTACGTGGATGATATATTGGAAAAATCAAAGAAAAGATGAGATCACATAGCAACATTGGGCTCTATATTTGATAGGTTAGAGGAATACAAAGTTAGACTCAATCCAAAGAAGTGTGTCTTCGGAGTATAGTTAGGAAATATCCTTGGGTATATCATGTCTATGAGAGGGATTGAGATAGATCCCGCCAAGGTTAAGGTAATCCTCAAAATGGAGGCACCAAAAACACTAAAATAGCTAAGTGGCCTACAAGGAAGACTTTAGTCCATCCATCAATTCATAACACAACTAGTAGATAAGGCAGTCCCATATT
Source organism: Sequoia sempervirens (assembly GCA_007258455.2). Lineage (NCBI taxonomy): Eukaryota > Viridiplantae > Streptophyta > Pinopsida > Cupressales > Cupressaceae > Sequoia > Sequoia sempervirens. The sequence goes on along the minus strand of VDFB02274381.1, from coordinate 35,878 downwards.
CTCACTGACTCCATAAAGGGGTAGCATACAAGTGGGATGAGAAGTGTGATCAGGCCTTCAACAAGTTCAAGGAATACTTACTCACGCTACCAATCCTCATGCCACCAATTCCAGGCAAACCCTTGATCTTATACATATCAGCAACAACAGAAGCTGTTGGTGCTCTCTTGGCACAACATGATGAAAATGGAAAAGAGAGAGCTATCTATTATATCAGTAGAACTATGGTGGGCCATGAGCTAAACTACACATCTATTGAGAAAGCTTTCTCAGCAGTCGTGTTTGCAGCTCAAAAATTTAAACATTACATGCTAGCACATCAAATAAAGCTCATTGCAAAGATAGATCCACTCAAGTACCTTCTTTCCAAAGCAATGCTTACAGGGTGGACAATCAAATGGGTTATGATCCTGACAAAGCATGACATTGAGTATGTAGAATGCAAGGCCATTAAAGGAAAATCAATTGCAGATCAATTGGCAGAGGCACCGATATATGCAGAGAATCCACTTGTATAAGAATCTCTTGATGAATCAATCTTCAACCTAAGTTTAGTAGATCATTGGAAAATGTACTTTGATGTATCCTACACACAACATGGGTTAGGAGAGAGAATCTTCATCACCCCACAAGGGGATTACATACCTAAATCATACAAGCTGTCATTCCCTTGCACAAACAACATTGCAGAATATGAGGCTCTCGTCATAGGGCTGAGAATTGTAGTGCAGTGGAAAATCATGGCACTCAAAGTCTATGGAGACTCACAACTCATAATCAACTAGGTCAATGATGAGTATCAAATGAAGGATGACAAGTTGGTGCCATACAAGAAATTGGTTGAAATCCTTAAGGAGTTCTTCATTGATATCAAATTTGAGCAGCTACTAAGAGCAAATAATAGAGCAACAAATGCAATGGCTACAATTGGATCACTATTGGAAATCCCACGCAACAGCCCAAAGCAAGAATTCCTCATAGAGAAGCTTCTCATGCCTACATTCAAGGTACCAGAGTATGAATTTGTGTGCGAAATCATTGGTCCCGGTGGTCCCTGGTACCATGATATATACACTTACCTGAGAATAGGAGTCCTCCCCGTTGACATAACCCTGAACCTCAAAAGAGCCTTTGTCAAGAAGTCATCTCGTTTTGTCATCCTAGGAGATACCCTATACCCTAGAAGTATTGAAAGGACCTTTTTATGTTGCCTAAATGCTAAAGAGGAATTTCCCACCTTAACTGAGGTACATGATGACATTTGTGGTTCACATTCGAGCAGTATGACCTTGGCCAAGAAATTGTTGAGGACGGGGTACTATTGGCCTACAATGGAAAGGGAAGCTCACGATTATGTTAGAAGGTGTTTGTAGTGTCAACAACATGGGAATCTTATCCATGCATCAACTTAGGAGCTCCACCTGATTGTCACACCTTGGTCCTTTTCATAGTGGGGGCTCGATCTCATTGGAAAAATCACCCCCACCTCATCCAGTGGACATAAGTTCATCATCATTTCCATTGAGTACTTTACGAAGTGGGTAGAAGCCATTCCCATGACCTATATCACAAGAAAGTAGATATCAAAGTTCATCCTAAACTACTTAATTCTTTGTTATGGTGTCCCTCAAACCACTATCTCAGATAACAGTATACCTTTGAAGAATCATGATGTTCACGACCTATGCCACAAGTTTAATATCCAACATCGCTTTTCCACTTCGTATTATCCCCAAGGAAACAACCAAGATGAGGCTACAAATAAGACCATCCTAAAAATTATCAAGAAGATGGTCAATGATGTTGCTCATGACTGACATTTATAGTTGAATCCCACCCTATGGGCCTACCGAAAAAACATCCACAGACCAAAAGGTGCTACCCCATTTTCCCTAGTCTACGAATCATAAGCCATACTCCCTATTGAGATCAAGCTCCCATCCCTAAAAATATCATTGTAGAATCTCATCACGGATGAAGAATACTAGGTATCACGATTGAATGAGTTGGAGCTACTGGATGAATGACATATGGATGCCTTAAACCATTTGCAAGTTTACCAAAATTGACTCAAGCAGAGTTATAAAAAGAAGATCAGGAGTCAAACCTTCCAATTTGGAGAACTTGTGCTCAAGGAGAATCAGAAGAATGCTCCAAACCCAGCCAGAAAGGGCAAGTTTGAACCTAATTGGTCGGAACCCTTCATCATCACAACGAGCTATAAGTCAGGGGCATATCAGTTGTCAATGCCTAAAGGGGAACCTTTGTAGGATCCCATGAACAACTCCCATCTCAAAATTTTTTATGCCTAATCTTTTAGGGTATAAAACCAGAAAATACAAAAAATAAAAAAAAATCAGAAAAAAGATTAAAAACGGTAAAGAGAAAAATTGTCCTCTAGTGAAAACCACTTCGGTGGCACTTTGGGCAAGTACCTTGGTGAAAACCTGACAAACAGGCACCTTGCATAAATAAGCACTTTCCATCCACCAGGATCTTCATGACTCATTCTACATCACCCATCCATCACATTCCATATCTCCATTCGTCACCCATCCGCATCCACATCATAGCTTGATCTTGTGTCCGCATCATGATCCCTCCTAGTACTACTCAACCCATTCTCAAGGTCAGTTTGTCCTACCTTTATCGGTGTAGTCTATTGCATCACATTGGGGGCATGTTCTCATCAAATCAGATTCGTGTATATTATTGAAGTCTTCCCTAAAAACAAAAAATCCAAAAAAACATCAGAAAATAAAAAAAAAACCATAATCATTCAAACATTCAAAATCCCAAAATAGGTCAAAAAGTCAGTCAAAAAGTCAAATAGAGTCATCTTGTCAAACTATGAGTCTTTGAGCTTTGAATGTAGACAAGGTTGGTCTTTGATCATCCCCCGAGAACTTAAGTCAGTTCTTTAGGAGTCTGTCATAATAAACTGGCAATCCGTTTGTTCATGTCTCATCAATAATCAAGTTGGTGTTAGTCAAACTACGTGGTCTTGTGTGTATAACATAGGCAAGGATAATCTATTGATCAATCCTTGAGGCCCCTATGATAGGTCTTTAGGTTAGTATCTTTGTCAGAATCTTAGAAAACCCCAAAACATTGGAAATTTTGAAAATAAAAACATTTGTAAAATCTCAAAAATACCAAAAACAACCTCAAAATATTTCAAAAACTTAAAAAACATCCAAATATTTGAAAAAATCCATCCATCCCATCTTGCTTTCACTCGAAATAAACTTTCACTCATACTAAATCAATCGTCATCCTCAACCTTTGGTGAAATAGTCAGAAATAAGTCTAGTAGGTTAAAAATGAAAACTTAAACATCAAAGTCTCAAGTCTAGATTAGTAGGTAAACAAGTTGGTCAACTCTTGGTATTAATAGTCTATCATATAGTCAATCCAAAATCATTTGATAACATCATGCCCTAGGATGCATCCTTCCTACAATGGACATCAACATCAGGCATCATCATAGTTTAGTCTTAGTTAGCGATATGAAGAACATTAGCTTGTTTGCTTACTTTATCTTTGTCTTTTGACTTATCTTATTGCGCTCATTCCAATGACCTCTCGATGATGTCCAAATGATGGGATTTAGAGGGAAAGGAATGGGGAAATTATCATTATCTTTTATCTACTGTGCTTGTTGGATATTCTTGTAATATAACTTTGGTCATATGTGCTTTGTTTGGGTGTAAGGAGGGTGTTTTAGGTGTCTTATTGACCACATAAGAAGGCTTTCCTTTCTATGTTTTGGTTTGAGATTTTTGGAATATCCAAACTACATTTTGAATAAGGTTCTGTATGTCAGGTGTGAACATGAGTACTCCAATATGTTCGTCGAGTCAAAGTCCATCACACTAGGTGCAATGCCATCCTGGTTCTTTATACCTTGATGCATCATGCCTATGTGTGTTATCAAACATAAGGTAAGTGTTCCTTTTAAAATCCCAATTCCTGATAATAAAATCATCATTGTCATAATCATCATCTCTAATAAAATTGACTTGTTGGATTCTCTTATTTCTTCTTGCTTCTCTCTCCACTAACATGGTACCATGTTAGTTAATCAAAATCATTGCTAATGCATCCATCCTGCATCCACAAACCATCAACATAATGCATACCATGACATATCATGTAGGAAACATTGATCATCTCACATGCATTGCATTTCATCATTGCATAATATAGATTGGTTATTCTAAGCATCTCATAAACCATACATTTGGATTCATTGCATAAACATAAAAACATCATCACATAGGCATTATTAAATCATATCATATACATCATCAAAATATCCATTGCATAATAACATAGACAACATCATATCATTTGCATCATAATATCATTCATCATCAAATGGTATCATCATAAAAGCATTATCACATCATATCAAGTGCATCATCATTTCATCCATACATATTGAAAAAGTAATAAAAAAGAAAAAGAATATATCATTGCATCTCATACATTTTATCATCATCATTCATTAGGTGCATAATATAGATCTGTTAATCTAAGCATCTTAAATCACTTGCATATCATAACATATATACCCATTTGCATCCATACATAATCATCAGAAAAAGTGCATAGAAAGATACTGAAAAAGAAATACATCCATCCATAAACATCTGCATAATCACTGCATGGTGTCATAACATCATATAGAAACATACATCGCTATAAATTGCATAAAATAAAAAGCATACATGCATCACATAAGATAGAGTCATACCATCACATATAGGAAATTAAATACATCCATCCATTATGCATAAATAAGATAGAACACATCATCAAACATTAGATCAAACCATATCATCTCATATATCATCAAAATAAAATACAACTGTCATGGTACATGAATCATGATCAAATGTGTATATCAATCAATATAATACAAATGCCCATGGAGCTATCAAAAATGAAGCTTGTGGATCTAAAAATGAATGCTATCTCTGATAAAAAATATGAGGCTAGCCCTGATGGCTACTCCCCTCACCCGACAGATCCTACATCTGCCTTGTCTATTGCGAGAAGTCTAGTGCCTAGGCCACTCGAGGCACGACCTAATGATAGTGAAATTTTTAGTACTCGACCTCTCTCACCACATCACGGTACATCCTCACGGGGACTGTTTGGCCTTGTGTAGCCTGTAGCTACTAATGTCTCCCAGTCTCCTATGCCAACTGGAGCTCTACAACCTATCTCTCCTGTATGGCCTGATCCCGCTCTGCGCGGGCCTGATCTCACTCGACTGTCAATGTGGCAATTTGTGCCTGTAGCTGTTGGATCAATGTATCTCTCTGGCCCGACTGGGCTGGTGGTGGGGGCTACTACTAATGGTCCCTTGGAGCATCTCTCTATGGGTCCCCATCTCTCTGTTGCTTGTCCCCATCTCTTGACTGCTTGTCTCCGTTTCTCTGCTGGTCTCTAGGCACCTAACCTCTCTATCCCTGCTGGTCAGGAGGTGGTCCACCTCCTCCTCTACCTCCACTACCATCTCCATCTTTGTCCTCGTCTCCTCTACCTCCTTTCCCCTGCCCCCACCCTGCTAACTGACCTTTGGGTCTCCTCAGCTATAATAATGCACTAGGCACTATCAATTTGGCTAGTGGACTAAACCAATCTTGATATGCCTGTGTAGTCCCTGGGTTTGTTGGCCCCTGATCATATGGCCATGGCTTGGCCACCAGATGCCTGAAGGAATCAAATTCCTCATCTGGAGGGATTGTGTGACCCCATGTGGTCTCCCTCGTAGTAAACACAAATATCACCACGTACTGGTCATCAGGACCGTCTTGCACATCTTTGAACTGTCTAGCAACCCGATCCGTTTGTCTTGTCTAGCAAAGAAGAGATGTTGTACGTCGTCGTACCAGGTAGGCATACTAAGCCAAGGCCTCCAAGTAAAGACTGCCATCTCGTCTATAACCCTCCTCTAGTGAGGGATACCAATTGCTCCTATGTGTGTAAATGTCAATCCACCCCTGTACCGCTAGACCACTGAGTCATTTGGATCCATGTCAACTGGTGTGACTCATGGGCGAAGCATTGTAATGTTCTCCCAGACCCAAATGTGTAATAAAGTGACTCCTGCTCCGATAGCCTGGCTATCACAATATGCAAACTCGTGCAAGTCATGGTAGAGGGAGGCCAACATCATTGGCCCCCATGCAAAGCACTCTCTCCATTAGAGCATCTACTCCTAGGCAAGACCCCATGCCGGGCTAAAGTATCGGCCACACCGATTTGGTGCCACAAGTCCTAAGATAATAGTGGCTACAATCAATTTGAATGGTGACAGTAAGGTCCTATATCGCTCTAGCTCAATCTGCCCAACAAAAATGATCTCATCAAGGCCCATGACCTCATAGCAAGCATCTGTCTCAGCGTCCACATCATAGATCACCCTCTCTCTGTGGATTGATAAACAAATAATACACCACACATCCTCTAGGGTCATTGTTGCCTCACTAGTAGGGAAGTAAAATGAGGGCATCTCACTATGCCACCTCTCTGCCAATCCTATCATCATCCCTAGGTGTGTCTTGATGGCTGGGGCATATGCGACATACCAAAACCCAATCGCTCCTAGGTGCTCTTGGAGCAGCTCATGCAATCTTGTTTGTTTGCTCAAAATTGAGGACTTGTGTTCCCGCGAGTGTACTGACTCCATGTCCTCCTGCACCAATAAAGTCACAATGTCAAGTTTCATAAAAAATAAAAATCTCATTTGAACTTTTTTGTGACCGAAACAAAAAATGTGTCACTATTAGCAAATGCATCACTGTTTGAAAGTTCCAAACTGCACCGTTGGAGACCAAAAAGTTCCAAACTCTACCGCCATGACACAGTTTGACTACGTTCCATTTTGACCCCAAAACCTAAATTACAAACTGGCTCGCCATGGCGCAATTTGCACATGCGACGCACTTTGAAAGCTAAACCCTAATTTCTAAACCACGACACCACATCGCCAAACTCAATAGCAACACACTTTAAGGCTGCATGACACTGATTTAACACTTTCAGTGGTGCCAAACAATGTCGCTTGACTCAAGTTGACTTTGGAACCTAATTAATGCACATGAAAGATGAAAAAAATCAAGGGTCACATACCGATGGTCTTGTTACTGGTAGCCGTTGGTACACTCACACTTGCTCCGAAATGTTTCGTGGAAGCACACATTGCACCATCTCAAACAGTGGTCAGAGCTTAAAAGTGCTAAATCTCTAAAGGATGAATGTGCAAATGAATTGGAAGTGGCCCCTCGAAGCCTATTTAAGCTTGAAAGTTAGGGTTTTTTAACCTTGTTTAGCCGTCCAACTAGGGTTTTGGACCCTCGATCCCGTTTTCACCCAACCAAAGGTTGTTTTGCATCATTTTTTCACTTTTTGGCACGTTTTTGGCATCCTGGACCCTTTCTGGACTTGTCGGGCACCTTGTCCTCCTTTTTTTGCGAGATCACCCAAAAAATCCAAATTTTCATTTGATCTCTCGAGGGGAAATATATTAGCATGTTTCTTCTTGCTGGGTAGTAGTGGGGCATTTAAAAAAAAAAAAAATTGAATTTTGATCTCAACAATTTATTCTTTGAACCATCGCAACAGAGTACATTGCTTCAAAGAGGGGCAAAATGTAGACACGAAAAATGTACTAATTGATCCTATACACCTGATCCTGATTTTACTAACACTAATTCATCCTAAATCATCTTCTTTGCTAGTCATTTAATTAAATAATATTTATTTAATTAAATTCATCATATTCCATCTCTTAATTAAATAAATCAATTTTATCTAATTAAGTCTTCATCTCCCTTTAATTAAATAAATCAATTTTATTTAATTAGCTTCTATAATCATTTTTTTAATTACATAATTCACTTTATTTGATTAACCTCTAAGGTCATTCTCCCTTAAATTAAATAAATTAATCTTTATTTGATTTAATCTAACATGATCCTTTTTAATTAAATAAATCAAATCTTTATTTAATTAAATCTAAAATTCATTTTCTTCTCATTTTGATTTAAATTAATCGAAAAGTCTAAATCAAAATTGTCAAATCAACTAATCTCCCTTTGAATTAATCAAATCCCGATTAATCCTAATCTTAATCCATCAAATCCTCTAGTTTTTGCAACTTGCTCATGAAAATCATTTTAATTGATTTATTAAATCTCTAATTATTTAAAAAAAGGCATCAAAATGGGAATATTCTCCAAGTTTGAAAAATCCCTGCAAAAGGGTTTGTACATCTAACAAGGCATTGAAGTTTCTTACATGTCCTTTGCCTTGAGCCAAGTGGCATTAACTTCATTTTCTTCTCCCTCCAACTTGTCATTTCATCAATTTTGAAATTCCACCTAATTGCATTTAATTGCACAATGACCAAAATGTGCTCCACCTTTGTCTACTCACATGTTGACAAGTGGCTTTATGCTATTGCTTGGTATTTTATCCCACATTCATCCATTTTTCCTCATCCTCCATCATTCTCATCTATAAATAAGAGGCTCCCATTTGGATTTTGGATCCACAACTTTATGCAAAGTCATTATCTTGAGATTTTGAATTTTCCCATCCATTGTTCATTCATTTTCTTTGTTTTCATCAAATTTCATAGCTAGGTTATGTAGGAATTTCACCAAGGATCATCAAATATTCAACATTGATCATCAAGCTTGCAAGGAATTGGGAAAGGGCCATTTTCCACATCAAATTGGCACCAATTCCCCCATAGGATTGAGAGTTTGATCATTTAAATAGGATTTAATAGCTTTTTTATTGTGTTCATATCATTTCTTGTTTTCATGTTTCAAATGAATTTCATGGGGAATGATGTTTCTAACTTGCATATTGGACTAATTGTGTGTTTGTGCAGGTTTAGGATCACCATTCATAGTTATGGTATGTAAAAATGGTAACTTCTCAAGTTTTTAGAGCTTAGGTTTCTTACTTGATTGGGAAATTTGTTGGTGTGGAGGGGTAGGTTATTGATATCCTAATCCCTTGGTATATTCTGATGGTTGTTGTAGCAATCAATGGATTTCATGTCCATTTTTTATGTCACATCCTTTTTACTTAAGATTTGAAAGCCTTGACCATAACTCTCTTCTTGGTTGATAGGTGTATCAATAACTCAGTGGGCATAGGATATAAGAGTATCAATGTTGTCAATGTGAATAAGTTCCTTCATAGTTAATGGTTTAGGCTTGGTTTGTGATTCAACTTCAGGATGCAAAATGTAAAACATTTCAAGTGGTGGGATGGTAGGTGTTGGTTGTTGCATGTAGGGGTAAAAGGATGTATTGTAAATTCAAGGTTACACAAGGAATTTTGTATGAACTCTTGCATGCTATCTTCATCTTCACCTAAGATTTCATTCTCACAAGGAAATTAATTAGGAGGTGAAGGATCATGTATAGGCTCAATTGTATTAGGATCATCACCAATTATTTTAAGGACATCCATATTTTACCAAAACACATATCCATGATGGAAGTTTAATGCTAAATTTTAGATCTAATGATCGTAAGATGCAAAAAAATTCTAGAAATGATGTCTTTTGAATGCAAATTTTACTTTTGAACAATGCACTTTTTTTTATCAATCGACTTGAATGCAAACAACTACAAAAAACAACAATTCTTCAAACTGAAACTGAGATATGCAAATAGCAAGGAATAAAGCATACATAGAAAAATTTATGCTTAGAAATTTGGAAAATGACCTGTACAAGGATAGGTTCGCCCAAGGGTGAATGGGTCTTTGTACATGGATTTAAAAAATAAAATTTTAAGTTTTTGAGTTAATGTTTAAATTTTGTGTTTCAGGTTGCAAATAGATTCTTTTAGTTGTAGATTTACAAACTTTGATGATTAAATTCAAATGTAATTTGATGGAAAAAGGTGAACAAAACAACAAATTTTTAAATAAAATTTTGACTGAATTTTTTGATCTAAATGACTAAAAGACACCATTGATACAACTAATATACAAGATGTATGTAATATTTATGAAATATTTTTGGATTTTTGTGAATTGAAATGATGCAAAAATGCAGTTTTGAAACTCTAAATGAGATGCAAACAAACAAATACAAATCCTAGATCTAGGGTTTTAGATATTTTCAAATCAAAATTTATGATGTACAATGTCAAGTTCACCAAAATGAAATGTAGGAAAAGGGGGGAATGTGTTTTTGTTCAATATGAAATGATTAAAAGTTATGTGATACAAAGGTTCATACACACTCATACTTTCCCTAATTTCATTAGAAAGAGAGGAGATTTCCAAGGGATAGAATTAACTTTCCCCTATTTTGTATCTCTTGGGACTCTACTTTCTTATGACAAAAATGACTGCTTTGCAATATTGGGAGATGATTTAAAACAAATTAACTAAATAAAATATATAACCTAATACTTGAAATGAAAAATTCTATGATAATAGAAATGGAAATGATAATTTGTAGGCAGATCTAGGAAGGGCAGAATGGTGTGCACCTATGATAAAAATAGGTTTAGGAGTTTGTAGCAAGACTAGTTTTCCCTAGGGTGAATAGGTCATAGTTCAGGAGTCCAAAAATACTTTTGGAAATCCTTTGATCTCGGATCTAAGCTTCAAATTCCTCTAGGTTTAATTGTCAGAAAGCCATAAATAAAACTTGTAGGCGAGTTTCTATAGCTTGACAACAATGATGACAACTTTGACAACTTTACAAATTTTCTCTTTTGATCAACTTTCAATCCTTCTTCACCTATAAATCTACACATACAAAGAGAGAAGAAAAATGTTTATTTTTGGGTAAATGGGGGTTTACCTTAGTCAAACCCCATGTTGGTAATTAAACCTTGATAATGAAATAATGATGAAATGAAGGAATTGATGAATGAACACTTTCTTGTTACAACTCACCAAACCCCTAATGGCTTCCCTTAGAGGATTGAAATCAAACACATCACTCTAAGGCTTGGATATTGCATGAATTGGATTGATTGATTGATTGATTGATTGATTGATTTGATGCTTGAATGCTTGAAACCTACATCACAATGTTAGCTCCAAAACATGAACAAGAACAAACACATGAACTTTGACATGATGATATGATCTTGATTGCTACTGTAGACGACTAATAAATATGCTCTTCAATGCTCTTAACAATACATTTTTCTCTTGTGAAGTTTCTAAAAATTGTGTTCCCTTTGAAATGATAAAATAACTATATATTTATAGGTGTTTATCTAATTTCTCGAAATTAGATTCCAGAAGTTGACATTTGAAATTTGAATTTGAATCATTAAAATCCCACCAAAAACATATTAAAAATTTAGTCCTAGGACTTAAAGGGGACCTATTCACCCTTGGGAAAATGGGTTCTTGGACCTAAGTCCAAGACACTCAATTTCCAAGGTGTTTAGTTAATGTTAGCAATTGTTTAATATATGTTACCCTTTTGGAAAATAGGAATAATAAGGCTTTGGGATGAATAATTTGGTCAATTAGAGGCTCAGTAAATCCAATTAAATTATTAATTAAGGGGTTGCAAACATAGTGTGAAATTGTAAAGGGTATACAATTTAATTTCTACACTACAGGAGGTTTCCCCCTCTAAGTGGCATATTATTATCAAGTATTTGTAGAATAATTTCTATTATATTATTCTATTGTGCAAGTTGTTTCATTAAGCCCTTACTTTGGCCTCTAGAGTTTGTAAGTCATATTTGTTTCAAATTTAACTATTAATTGATTTTTAATTATTTATTGATCCTTAGGTTATCTTTATTTTTCTTATCCTTTAGGGTTTTAAGAGTCACTTGTATTCCAATGTTTCGTCCCTCTCACCCCTCTTTATGAAGGAGTGTTTATTTGAACCCTCATATGACTCAATATATAATGATGCTCCCTTAAGCAATTTGGAGAATATGATTATGATGAACATGTAGCACAATAAAAGTTTTTAGAAGAGATTGCTAGCTTAGCTAATACTAAAAAGTCGATAAAATTAGAAGATGTGATTCATAATTTATTTACCAACAAATTATTTGGGTTAGATATCTTTTACAACATTGGTTCTAATCTCATTATCCATAGCTCTTTGACTAGTTTGTATATCCTTCCTCCTCAATCCAAAATCATACTTTCCTCTACCATTGTCCCATCTCCTAACTTTTTTCCCCAATAATCCCTTCCTCCTAATTTTACTCCCCATTATACCCATATATCACATGCCATTTTTCACATATATTTCTCCTTCTTAAAAATCTATAACCATTTCTATTACCACTTTTATCATGCATAAACCCATGATTCCTACGAGTCCTTTAACTAGTGTTGTAAATAATCCCATTAATGCCTCCAAAATAACCACATCCTACTCCATGCATCATCCTTTTCCTATGCATATAACTATTTTTAGATCATTATCTAGATTCTCATGTATTATTATAATCCTTTCTCTACTCCTCCTTAATTGCATCACTCTCAACCTTCTTACATGGATCATGTTATAACTGAACTACATATATCCATCCTAGTGGCACCCAATTCTCTTTGGTTACCATTCTAGAAGCCTATTGCAAAATATTGATAAAGTTGAAAAATATTTAATATTAATCCTATGGGGAAAGATAGTGGAGAGTTTATTCCTATGGAGAAACACACCACCAATAGTCAAAATTGTTGCACATCTCATTTTTTTTTGTGGCACATTAGTTTTTATTGGAAAATTTGTCCCTAACACACATTCATGTTCCTTCACCACTACATGTTTGGATGTCATGTACAAAGATAAGATCTTAGATATAAAAAAATCTAGATCTAACATTAAAATATTATTCTAGAATAAGTGAATTTTATCATTGTCTTATGGATCTATATTATTAGGACTAGAGGAATAGTTGTTGTTGTACACCTTGCAAATTCCTAGGTCTAGGAATAATTGTTTAATATTTGTAATATTGTAATTAACATGCATATGTTAAAAAGAGCATGTTGCTTGGATAGAACCTTGATTCTATTATTTGCACTATTTCCCATATGTCATTTGTAAGAAGTCACCAAATAGGGGGTTAATAGGTGGACTACTAAAACATATTTGATTAACTATTTATAGTTGTGTGCAAGAGGTGTGCAATTGTAATTCTTGGCTCATGTTGGAGTGATTGGGAGTTGCACATGGACCCGTTAGTTATAGGAATCAAATTGGTCAATCGAGAGATATATAGTATGTTGGGAGGAGTTACTTTTGGAGTGTGATAGATGGGTTGAATGTGGACCACCTTGAATTGAATTTTTCTTATGGTTTTGAGCCCATATTTTTTGAAAATTAATCTTGTTTTCTTGGGTCTCATTGTCCTATATATAGGTATTGATATAGATGTTGTGTGTCATGTTTTATGCATGACTATGTTGTCAAAATACATCCATGTTTAGAGTTGTAGATCCCCTATGATTATGAAAACTATTATCCTATTGCAGCTATTGGATATTGATTGGGCAAGTTCAAGAAGTTGGATCCACTTTTTGGCCAAAAAGTTGAAGTGCTTTTACTGAAAATAAAAGTTTGTCATAGTTGGACTTAAAATTTGAATCACTTACACATATAATCTTAAGAAATACAACTAATATGAAATGTAGGATTTTGAGTCTAGTAATCAAATATGTCATTTATTTTAATACCTAGATTATACAAGTTAATTTTGTATAGGATGTAAAAAATTCACTTTTTTAAAGTCACGTTTTTAGGGCCATAACATGCATGTGTACGATATCTTTTAGTGAAAGATGTGTATTATAGTGAAACTTGATGAAATTTTTTTATAATTTTTTTCCAAATATTTTCTTAAATTAATTTTTTATTGGCTCTATTATCATTTTTAAAACCGCTCGTGTACAACAAACACAATTTGAGATAAGCTAATTATAAAATCATTATTTATTTTATTATGTAAATAATGATATCTAGATTGATGAAACATATATACTTTAATAATCTTTTAAAATTAAATTTTATTAAAAAATATTAATACCTGACATTTGAATTTTATGGACTAGTTTTCTCATAAATTAATTTATAAAAAGAAAAACAAGTCCAATCATTTAAAAAATTACAAATTTTAAAACTAGACGTCATCATCTATAATTAGTTTTAATTTCGTAGAAAAAATGAAAAAAAAGTCAATGCCATATTGCTATTTAGTTAGTTTAAATTTCTTGTTGTTTTCATGGCATTATACTTGCAAGTCCAAGGCTGAGGGTTGGGTTTCCAAGCCTAAAACAAAAGAAAAATCACAAGTTTCAAATTTCAAAATTTATGAAATGTGTACTTGCTTCAAAGTATGTAACCATTCTAAAAAGGAGTGGCAATATAATGTAAATATAAATGGGCACTCATTTCATTTTAGAATGTATACCCATTCCAAAATGGGTGCCCATTTAAAAAAAATCTAAATAGGTACCTGATTCAAAATGGGTACCCATTTAAAAAAATAAAAATAGGCACCTGATTCAAAATGGGTACCCATTTTAAAAATCAAAATGGGTACTTGTTTCGTACAATTATAAATTTAGGTTTGAGAGCCCAATCCTAAAAAAGTACCCATTTTTATGAAATGAGTACTTGTTCCTTTCAAGAATTTTTGAAACACAACATTTTCACTAAAAGTGGACCTAAATTCTTGCACTTACCCAATTAATATAATGGATTAAATAATTTAGAGGTTGGGTTCTTCTCTTGCAAGGGTTTTCCCATGGTATATCTAGTGTCTTTTTTTGTAGTTATTATGTTCAATCATTCTTCTTCTCTCTTTTATTCTCACTCTTATCTAAGTCTAGTACTATTCTAAAACTCTATTAAAATTTTACTACACCATAAAAATTATAATACTCTCATCATTGCATTAAGTAGGGTTTAGTACATATTTCCTTCCATTTTCTTTTGGAGCCTCTTATCTTTTTACAACTATGAAAGGAATAGTGTAACATACCCACTCATTCTACTTAGTAAATTCTAATATTTTACCATAGAAGTAAATAAACATATGCTTAAAAATAGGATAATAAAAATTTCACTTTCATATAGTATTTTTCAAACATGACCAATATATAAATGAATAATACAACTTTTCAATTTAAACTATATTAATTACAACTTGAGAAATAAGATAAAATTTTCATTTTCAATTCATACGTGAAATGCTTTTCATGTAAATAAGTTTATATTACACATAATAAGATACAAGGTCAAGCCTTATATATCTATAAATTTTCTTATGTCTCACAAGCCTCGACGTTTTTGTCTACATGAGGGAGAGCATCACCTGATCACTTTACCTCCAACCACAGACAGGTGGTCCCCCACACACCTTCCAATTGGAAGTGGCCCTACCCTTCATGAAGAGTATAGACAAAAGAACCAACAAATACATACCATATGAGTTCTAGTGTTGTGTCCTATATAACCAGTTGACCATATAACTTTAGACATCTCTAACTAAGTATGACCAATCTGACTAGATATGCAATCTGGAACATGGTGAACCAACTAATGCAAGTAAATAATTTTGCATTACTTTGGCAAAAGCTTTGAAATATATCAAACACTTCCATAGGAAAAAAATTTGTGAGTTCACACACCTCTAACTTGACTAGAAATGACCTTACACCTAAGGTTTAACACATGACCATTTGGTTAATTGCTTGTCTAACTTTTCTTAAGGATATTAAATCATACAAGTATAACTTACTATAGTCGGTAAATGACTAAGATGGAAACATTTTCCTAACAATGAACACCCATGTTGCATACTCACAACATTTTGAAACTTGGCTACTACCACTTGTTCATAAGTTCTTGCATTCAAATCTAAGAGTAAACTACTCTCATATTTTTATGTACAATTTCGATTATAATATTTTCAATAATGAGTCCAACTCAAGACGCCTTGTCTTTCACATAAGTTCTTATCAACTTTACAAATGAGTAATATATCTTACCAATTTCTTTTATGAGAAAGAGATCGTTATTGTGGTGTTTAAAATCTTTCAACAATTTAGATTACAAAATTGATTTCTTTCAGTCAACTCAACAAGTAAGCTTCAAGTTTATCTTATAATTGTATAAATTTATAACAAAAAATATCCCTTACACAATCTTCATACATACATACATACATACATACATACATACATACATACATACATACATACATACATACATACATATATATATATATATATATATATATACCACTTTGAATGTATGTATATATATACATACACATATCAAACTGTAAATGTAGTTTCCTAAGAAAATGGGAAATTATTTAACTTATCACAACTAAGAAATAAATCTCCTCTTTGCTATCTATTTCAGATTTAAAAGAGATTAAATAATTTCATGCATAAGTCTATATAAATTAGACCATTCATTCTCTATTTCAACATATATGGTTCATCATAATTAACTATTATTTCATCTTTTTATATCTGAAACTCTAGATTTAAACTATAAAATTACATGAGAAAAATAAAATATGAAAGTATGCCCGTGTTGACTCTCTATTTCTACACTTTTAGAAATTCCAAAACACAATTACAGTGCTCAACCAAGATTCTCTAATAAGTCTCAAATTTCCAAAATCTAATCTTTAATTTTTTTATATATCTTCTTCAATATTTACCACAGATGACAGCCAAATATAAATTCCCTGATCAAAACTAGAGAGATTTATTTGATAATCCACAACAATCCACAACACTATTCTCAATCTTTCACAAAATTATGCTATCTCCTCTCAATCCCCATCGTGTTGCCTCATAATCTCCAAGCTTTGCATAATAATCAACGTCCAACATATTATACTCTTCTTTGCTCTCTAGCCCACACTCCCCTTCTCCCGTGGATATGAATAATGCTTAAAAAAAAGTATCAATCCCAGTATCTTATGCAATAATCCCCTTTTCTCTCTAACTCCCCAGTCTTAACCACTTAACTGCTCTCTTACTAAATTTTTAAACTACCTTTTTAATCACCACTATAAGAGTCATAAACTCCCTAACATGCAACACCTCTTTGCCATTTGTTCACATTAATGTGCATTCTATTAATAGAAGCTATTGCTTCTTAATGACTTTAGAAATTGGTTGAAACTTTAATGCCACCTTTATTCCCTCTACAACAACATTGATTGTATTTTAAATGGATATAAATAATGCCTATGTTAAAGGCTTTAGCCTCATGTAGCAAAAAAATCCACCGAGTCCCAACAAGATATTTTGTCTTGGCTCAATGCTGACTATTTTGAGTGGATGGTTTGTTGCGAACTAGTTGTTGCAAGTTGTGTTGTTACCTAGTTGAATTTGGCAGTTTCTATTAGTAGTTAGGGTTCAAGGTCCCTATAAAAATCTGGTTGTAGAGGGTTGAAGGTTCCCTTCAAAACCTAATCTTTACAACATGAGTAATCTAGTCTATTTTTTGGTGGTTGTTGTTGTTGGGCCGCTGATTGTCTAAGTTTTATCTATTTGTAACATTATTTTGATAGGGTTTCGAGTCTCTTCAAAACCTTCTTGAAAAGGGTTTCAGGTCCCTCTAAAACTTGTTTTTACCCATTAATCAAAACAATCATGACTATCTCCAAGGCTGTTGTAATATTTTCCAATCAATAATATCATATATATATATTCTCGTATTTATATCCAAATATATATCATATATATATATATATATTTATATATACTTATATATTATATTAATATAATACTCAAATTAGACTTTATACAAACAAAATCGATAAATCGAAATGATGAAGATGATACTTACATAACACTTTTTTTTTTATTATCAAAAAAGACTAGGCCAAGGACTTGATATGACTCAGCCTAACCTTATGAATCAACCCATACTTAGTCAAAACATAAAATTAACTTCAATAACAGGACTAGAGTTACTTACCCAAACTGGTTACATAGACCTACATGAGTGTGTGTTAAACTCATTTTGAATTAGCTTGTTTATTTCCCATGTCTATACTCCTCTCTTTGGTGATACTCTCACACTCCCTCTGAGAAGGTAAGCATTTGATCTTGCATTTCACTTATAAATCCAATGATATAGTTAGTCCATTATTATACCCAACATCATATTCTTGATTAAATAATAATAATCATTAAAATTGAATTACATTGCATTATATTATAATTTCATCAAAATGTCAAATAACATATAATCATCTATTGCTATCAAAACAAATTTTTAACATAAAAGTTAAAATTAATTTGTAAAAAAAAATTCGGGTTGTAATTAGTAGGGCTATTTTGTAATAATATTTTCTTGAGTTGGAGTTTCATAGTCAATCTTGTGTTTTAGGAAACAAATATTGAAATTTTTTTTGGAATGAAGGTTGGGAGATACAAGAGCAACTCTAAGTTTTGGAAGCTCAATATGTAGTACTTTCTCATTGATAAAGGTCTATGGGTAGTACTTTTAGGATAAAAACCATTTATCATGAAAGAAAAAGAATGGGTAGCTATTGGAAAAAAAGGAAAGATTCTTTATTTGAATTTACCTTACAAATTAAAAGATCCTAGTTTTTTAGGAGAGGTTACCACTAATAACCTATGGAAGCAGCTAAGAAACTTGAGTTGGGAGTTAAGGTGTCTCAACCTTAGCAATTCCTAAGTTATTTGTTTATTTGTTATTGTATATTTTCTCATTGTTATTTGGAATTTATATTATTCAATATTTTTGCTCCATCAAAAGGGATGTGAGATTTTGAGTTGGCAATTTTTCCACATGCTAGTGCCTTAAAATATAAGTTAAATTAGTTGTCAAACGATGTCCATTTAGTGGTCTAACATGGAAAGCCTTTTCTTAGGGATGTTATGACAAATTATATGACAATTGTAAGGTCTAAAAAATAGTGGAGATCATTTTGGACATGGGAATCAATTATGACATGTATAAGCTATTGATAGTCTATGACACATGTAAGAGTATCTCCTACTTTTTAGGGGGTTTTATGACAACCTGCAAGAGGGTGTAAAGTCATTTAAGAGACTATGTTTATGACACATGTAAGAGTATCTCCTAATTTTTAGGGGTTTTTATGACAACCTATAAGAGGGTGTAAAGTCATTTAAGAGACTATGTTTAGCATGTAAGGGTCATATGAATTTTTACCATGGTATTTTGGAACTGTTTTTTGATCCATGGTAATGTTTTATAGTGATATTTTGAGCCCCCATGAGTCTATGTATTGAGGGCTTGAGATGGAGACATTATGAGTTATTTTACAAGTACACAGATGTTGTAGGATTGGATGCAAGATTGAGGAAATTAGATGTATTGTGATCTCTTTTAAAAATAATATAGATTTTCCCTCTTTTCTAGTGGAGCTTTTTTACTTGAAAGGGTTTTCTCTACATAAATATTTGTGTTATGTGTATGGCTCTTGAGTTTTATTAATTTATTTTTTGTTAGATCATTTTTCCATTAATATTCTACAATTTAGATTTTAGATTTGCAAGTTAAATCATATTTTCATATTTTAGTGGTTGTCTTTATTTCTTTTGGTATAAGAGCCCAGCTAGCTTTGTCTATTGGGTAAAAGTATGAAGGTTTTATGTGTTGTACTAAGGTTTTTGTTTTGTAGGTGTGTGTGAGAATCGTGGTTGCATATACATCTCAATTGGATATTGAGAAGTTTCATGGATCTAGCTACAAGTTGTGGAAGTTGAAAACAATCTCCTTGAAGAAATAGATCAATGGGTGGATATAACAAAAGAAAAGAAACTTGATGCAATAAATCAAGATGATTGGGAGAATATGGACAAAAAGGCATGATGCACTATCTGATTATGTGTTGCATACTCCATCCTCATGAATGGGTCTAGATAAAATATTGCATTTACTTTTTGGAAATGGTTGGGTGAGATTTATCAATCCGAAAGCTTTGTGAACAATCTAAATATTTGAACATTATTTTTCCTCTTAAAATAAAGGAAGGTAAATCCATTGTAGAGCATTTAAATTTATTTAATTTGATTTTTATTTAATTAGCATCTATAGATGTTAAACTTGAGGAAGATGACAAATTAATTATGCTTCTTTGTTCTTTACTTGAACCATGGGAAAATTTCATTATTATTGTCACTACTAACCTCAAATATCCCAAAATGGATGCACTTGTTACAACTCTATTTTCATAAAAAATGAGGAAGAAGGCTATGGATAGCTTAGTGGATGCTCTCAATATCAGGGGGTAAAAGCACAAACCTATGTCACACTTTCGACCAAAAAAGTAATTCCGAGTGAATTACTTTCGACTGACACATTTTCAACCAAGAGGGTTTCAACCGAAGCCACGGGGTAGTGACATGGTGCCTACGTGGCGACACATTTTTGACCGAGTAGCTTTCGGCTGAAAGTTACTCGGTCGAACATGTACCGACTGAAACACATGAAATAAAATAAAAAAAAGACTACAACTTGACCATTTTGCATGCTTAGATGAAATGTTTTGGGATTAGAGATCGTCAGCTGAGGTTAAGATCACTAGCTCCGATAAATACCATGTTCTTTGTTCATCTGCTTCATTCTACCTTTGATTTGGCAGCTCTGTGGGATGTTTTTTGTTTGGGAGCTCTGTTGAAGTTAGGGTTTATTTTATTGGTTAAAAGAAATTCGATTGGTTCAATGTTATTGGGTGAATGTGTTACAAATTTATGGTGTTTGTGAATTAAATGAAGGAAATGCATATATTTTGTGATTTGTAATTCAAAACATTAAATGTCAATTTTTGTTGTTCAAACCGTGTAATTTTCTCTATGGACTAGAAATTTGGGGTTTTGTAATTTTGTGGAACATCAATGATTTAAAGTTTCAAATTATACAAAAACTTCTCAAAATATCCCTTGGCCTTTATTTCAACTTTTACTCCCTCTGGGATGTCCATTGTTTATGAAGTGACGATTGTCTTCATTTTTTCTTAGCTAATCTGTACACAAATCCAACAAAAAGAAGAAGAGAAATGAAAACTACACAAACCTAGCAAAAAGAAGAGAAATGAAAACTAAAACTCCTACAAAATTTTAATATAGACCTAGCAAAAAGAAGAAGAGAAATGAAAACTACACAGACCCAAGAAAAGGAAGAGAAATGAAAACTAAAACTCCTAGAAAATTTTAGACTTTAGACTATTGCATCAATACAATTCTAAGTTGTTGAAAAAATCAAATTTTTATTAATAAAAGTATTTTTCTTGTATTTGTAAAGATTTCTTTTGAGTTCTTAGTACTGAGTTCCTAGTCCTACCGAGTTTTCCAGTCAAACTTCAATATATAAGTCTTCTAAAATCATTGACCATTCAATATTGACTATTTGTTTTGAAAGACATTTGAGGTTAATGAAAATGTTGAAAATGAATTTCCTAATTCTGAAAGAGTACTTTGTATACATGCAAATGAGCATATAAGAGTCAGATTAGAAGTAAATATATTATATAGGTCACTAAAATGTGATAAAATTCAAGTGCCTGAATTAATTTGGAAACCATGGTTTTAAATACCTTTGCCTAGAAAACCAGTGGCGCCAATGACTAGAATGTTTTTTCCTCTGAGAAACTCCATTGTGTTGATTGCCATTTTCAAACTCTTCAAAAGCTTTGTTGCATTGATACCATTGAATTGCGAGTTCATTTATAATAATCCCTTCATCTTTGTTAAAGGTAAGTAGTAACCATCTACACAGAGAAATATAGTTTAAAGCAATCAATGTTATTTTTGCTTTTCAATACGTGTAACACAACGAGAGTAAATTCTATTTATGGAAAGATGAGGAAAAGGTCGGAAAAGATACTTGCAAATTATGGTTAATGAAGACCAACATTCTAAATATTGGATCCATAAATGAAGCTTCACACCGATCTAAGAGGCCCACTGTTCAAGGCCGAGTAGTGGGTATCTTGTTAAAGTCTAAATCAAGATATTTTTCACTTTCTTTTAGCCTGTTAAGTACTCTCAATTCCTAGCTGCAACCATATTTATAGTGCATGCTGACAGTTTCTAAATCAGCCAAATATGAATCTGCTTAAGCAGTGCAAATTATTGTAGGTAGTTTGCACATATGAAATGAAACAAGCAAAGAATTGGGAACACAGAAAAACACAACTAAACAGAAAGGATTTAAAAAAAATGTAAATTTTGAATAATTCCTAGCAACAAATGAAACTCTTGAAAATTGAATGTTCCTCTTTTTCATTCTCCTCAAGGGAGGGGTTAGAAATAAGTGAAGGGTTAGTTAGGTTGAGTTTTTCTTTGGATTATACCAATTAAAAAAAAGTGTCTTTTGATTTAATTGAAAAAAAAATTGAGTAGTCTGCCATGCAAATTTCTCCCCTTCCCAGAAATGCCCAAGTGACGTTTCTGGGAATGAATCAATAGTTATGAATTTCCAAGGGAAATTGAATTTGGGATCAAAACCATAATTGAATAGGTTTCATAATGAATGGAGTTTCAAATAATCCAGTGATGTCAATTTATAATATCACAACTCCATCATCATTACTATCACATGTTGAATTTTAGTTGTAAAATTAGTATTTGTGCCTATTTTTTTATGTACTAGGTGCATAAAAAAGTATATTGTGTAACTGTAATGATTGTGGAACACTGCTCATATAAGTGGAAAACATGGTACAACTTTCAAGCAAAATGACTACTCTATTCAATACAAGTATCTTTCTGCCACACTAATAAGTAAGCTCAATTTTGTAGAACCTTAATTGCTAGGTAACAAGGAGAAATCCAAGCCTCATGGATGTATTTCCATTAGAATTCTCTTTATTAACTGTATTAAATTCTTATTTACAAGGAAGAATATGAGAAAAATTCATTTGTTTAGTTTGTTTTGTGTAGCTTGTTTACCAAAGGACAATTATTTTTCAATTTCACTTGTTCATTATTGAGTCCAATATGAACAAATTGCCACCTACAAAGGCATATTTTTCAGGTATCCCATTCTATATGCCAAAAAAAGTCTTAATTTGTATCTCCTTTAAAAAAAATAGTTTTATGCTCAAAACCTGGAAGATATATTAACTAAAATCAGAAATATGTTGAACTCCAACATTTTTTTAATGAGATTTATTGTAATTGCATGGAGCCTTTGTAATGCTAGCCGTTTCAAAACTCAAAATGGATACATTTCTAGACCACATCATAGACATGTCTAAATATTCAACCCTCAATGATTGCAATGCCGAAGATTTAATTCACAGAGGACCATATATAATAATGGCTATTAGCCTGGGTTGAGTGTCCCTACATACAAGTGAGACTAGTGGTTGGGAAAAGGCAATACCTCAAATCCTTAAATATAGATACTTATCATGAATTTATCACCTTACAATTAAACTTATAACTTTCTCTATCTCTCCTTAGGTTTGTTATTGTAGATTATGTCCATAACATGAATGTATTACTGTTTGTAGATGTTGAATATGTTCAAATTCATAGACATGTTTAAATATTCAACCCTCAATGATTGCAGTGCAAAAGATTTAACTCATGGAGGACCATATATAATAACGAATATTAGCCTAGGCTGAGTGTCCCTACATAAAAGCAAGACTAAGGGTTGGGTAAAGGCAATTCCTCAAATCCTTAATTATGGATACTAATCATGAGTTTAGCACTTCAAGAATAAGTGTCCTTACTTGAAATTCTAAATAAGTGGCCTTACCCCATAGGAATATACTAGTGAAGCAGGATGGCCACCAGGTGCAACATATGCAGACAATGTAGTATCATTCCCCGTGTTGACAACTATAGGTTGTGAAGTTGATGGTAATTTAGACACCCTTGTTTCCTTATCTCTTTTGCTGAAACTTGAAAATTTATGCAATGTTCTTGTATCCTGATGGAAACAATGGTGCTTCAAACAAATTGTAATAAAAGAGATCGTTTCCTCCTTGCTCTAGGAAATCACAATATTCTAAGGTCCATTTAAGTTTTAAAGACTTAAATTTGGAAGGAAAAAAACATGCAAAACTTTTTCATTTTGGAACTAGGATCTCCATACTACATTTCAATTAATGAATCATCAAAGTAATAATACTCTTGCAAAAGATTCTTTTCTTATGAAAACCAAAAATGTTACTGACTTCTTAATTCCAAACTATCAAAATACAAAGAGGAAAGCTGAAAATCTGTATATCTTAAAATAAGAACTCTAAGAAAACAACTTGCAATTAACTTGTATAAAACACAATTGAAAACAAGTTGTATGAAACATAATTGAAAACAAGTTGGCTCACCTTACATGTATGTATGTGTGTACATACATGTACACATATATGTATACGTATGTATGTATGTACATGTATGTGTATGTACTTGAGTGTACATACATGTACATGTGTACACATATATATGTAAATGCATGTGTATGTATGTGTAATACACATCTATCGAGCCAGTTTGCAAATACTTGTGATAGTTAGGATTCCATTAGGCAACCTGTAACTTGATCCACATAACTCACCTGCAGAACTCAGGTGAGGTCAAGGTCAAGAAGAGGAGGCCAGGTGGTGGCCATGGGGCCAATCACCAGAGTTCACTTCCGAGCTCACATGGGTTAGAGCGTGAGGAACTTCAGAGTTCCCAAAGCATTCTGATAGGAGGTGGTGGTCAAAACCCAGGATAGCCTGGTCTAGGTGGTCAGTTGCAACATTTGTTAGAGGAGATATTGAGTCGTTTAGGCCCTAGGCAGAATGAGGAATAGAGATTGAATAGAGAAAGGGAGAGATCCCCTAGACGTGGGGAAAACACAGTTGAGCAAGAGACAGTAGTGGCAGGTCATATGAGGGACCTATTGAGAGCACGACCCCCTACTTTTGATGGATCTGGTGGGGGTCTAGAGGCAGAGACTTGGTTGATCGATTTGGATAGATGCTTTGCGATGCAACTCTACGGTAGTAACACTAGGGCTAGGTGCGCTATCATGCACCTCAGAGGTTTTGCTTCCACTTGGTGGAGGCTAGAGGAGCAGAAATTGCACATTGACATCAGTATGGTTACTTGGGAGTTATTTATGGAGAGGTTCAGGCCCCGTTTTCTTTCCGATCACTGGAGGCAACATAGAGCAGACGAGTTCCACGAATTAAGACAGATGACTATGACCGTGGAACAATATGAGCGTCGTTTTTACGAGCTCAAGCAATATGCGGGAATCAGAAATGATGAGGCCATGCTAGTGCAACATTTTGTCAGGGGCTTAAATGCCCGTATTAGCAGTGGTGTTAGAGTCTTCGAGCCGAAGATGATGGAGTTGGCAATTGAGAAAGCTCGCCTTGTGGAAGAGAATCTAGCTAGGGCATTAGGACACACAGGAGTACAGATAGGCAGTGCTCCAGTTTCGGGCTTTGGTTCTCGAGGTGGACAACCTCAAGTTGTAGGGACCTCTAAGAATATTCGAGCACCCTCTAAGGGTGGTCCGCAGCAGCAACAACGTAATCCACAGAAGAATAAGAATACTCAGCCTTAGCAGGGTGTTAGTTCTCAATCTGCAACTAGTGGAGGTAGTTTTCCTCAGTCTAGTGTACCTCCAGGTGATAGAGGATTCAGAAGGAGTATAGAATGTTTTACTTGTGGTCAACAGGGACACATTGCTCGTCAGTGTCCTCAGAAGGGCACTTCTGTGTTTAATCTGAGACCGGCGGCATCAGAATCGACAGTAGGAGATGTAGGCAAGTCGCATAGGGTGTTTATCACAGTGGATAACCACCAGGTCGTGCACCAAGGTGGTCCTTCTACGTCAGGAGTTGATCCTCAGAGGTCGAGACGTTGACCGGGTACGGATCTAGCAGGATCCTAGTAGCAAGTCTTCTATTTCTTGATAGGACGTATTTTAGATGTGTGTGTTATCTATTTTTTTTGTGCAGGCTTCTTAGAGTAAGTTTGATCCTAGGGGGGGGAAGGATGTTGTACCCCTCCATTTTGTTTATTTTTTCTAATAGTGTGTTACACTTTGATTGATCCGATACTTTATTTTGATGTATTTAATCGCTGACTGTAGAGCGATGGTGGATTTATTGTTTGGTTAATTTGTTGTACTGGATATTGCATATGTTGTTAGATGATATATTTTACGATGATTATGTTATATGGCTATTATGTTGTGTTCTTTAATAATATTGTATATATGGTGATGATGTGAGTTTTATGTTGTTATGGTGATTAGATGTGTGTTGGTTTTTTAAACTAAAACCTATTCAGTGGTGTTTTCCAGGATGAAGATAAGGAAAACACCTTGGAAGAAGGTTCGAGATCCTATAGTCAAACGGCTATGGAAAATCAGACTTAGATATGATTATTCCAAATGCTCCATGCTCTCTGATTTTGAGACTTTCGCGGAAGCTTTGAGGAGGCTTCGTTGCGAAAGGAAGGAATGGACACCTTCCAGTAGGGAGGCCGTTAAGGCTACCTGTCTAGCTAACTAGGAAACCATCTAGTTATTCCTTGTGTGTTTTCTTTGTTTACCGGCTTCCTGGAGTAAGCCATGTTCTAGGGGGGGAGGATGTAATACCCCCATGTGGCTGATACTTTTGCTACTATTGTTACTCTTATGTGGTGTGTGGATGCATAGTTAGATTGATTGAGGATTATGTTATTTCAATTTATGACATTAAGTTTACATTGGATTGTGATGTTTAATTTGATTCAGTAATATAGTTTGATGCAGTGATTTTGTAATTTATTTTACAATGTGATTAATTAGTTAGAAATGTTATTTCATTATTGATATCATAATTGCTAGTATAGTTTTGGTGAGAAGACAGTGTAGCACCACTCGTTTACGAGTGCCCTGCTACGCTGCAAATTCTTCTCACAATGTAATGTTTTAATTATTTATATATATATGGACATGTACACGACCTTGTTGTTTGCAGGGATTGCAGGTACAGAGTCTCGATTCCACCTGCTTCGGCAGGACAGGGCGAGCAACAAAATAAACTCAACGGGATTGATGTTGAAAAAAGGAGTGGTTAGGAAAGAATTCCCGTCCCAAGTTCATCTTTTGTGAGTCCATTGTTGCCTTTGTTTCTATTTGTCCTTGTTTGTAAATGTGTTCGTGTTGATTAACATTTTAGTTTGGGATTTAATCAATTTTTAATCAATTTTTAATTAAGTGTGATTTAATTAATGTTGGGTATGTGTGATCAATTAAATATTTAATTGATGGAGTTTTAAGTTAATTGTAGTTTAGTTAATTGAGTTATATTCTCTATTAAAGGAATAGTTTAAATAAAATAAATTTTACTTTGTTGATATTTTAAAAGTCTTATTGCTTTTGCATTTTTGAGTTAATTAAATAGTTTATTAAGTTATAATGTTAATAAAAGAAAAATATAAATAAATAAAATATAAATATAAATAAATAAAATAAAATATAAATAAATGAATAAAATTGATTTTAAAAAAATTATTAAATTTTCTTTTATTGGAGTTGTACGAGAAGTAGTGGGGAAATTAATGAGTTTTGTTGGGGAAATTATTCCCGGAAGGAAAAGAGGCATGGGTAACAGAAGTTCTTCACGGGAAATTTTTGGCTGAGAAGAGTGGGGAAAGCTCTGTGTGAAATTTTTTTGGGTTTTCTGTTGTATACTTGTGTGTGAATTTGGAATAAGTTGCAAGGTTCCAGAAGATTTTCTTGTTGGCTGGAGGTGAAGCTTCTGGGAGGAGTTTTAAAGCTGCAAGGTTCCGTGGCAAAATTTGGTACAACTCTTACTTCTACAGCCTACAGGAAACAGGTATTTCATTGTATTTAATTTGTTTTCTTTGTAAAATAATTTTTTTTCTTTGTAAAATGCTTTCTTCTGGTATATAAGAAGAATTATCTACTTTCTTTGAGGAAATTAGAATCTTACTGTAGAAAACCTTGTTCCCGGCTGTTGCCATTAAAGCTTGTGTTGCCTCTGTAGATTTTAGTCCAAAACCCCGCTGTTGAACAGAGGAAATTTAGAAAAAAATTGTGCAAGGAAAAATGGGAATAAACACAGGGAAACTAGAAGAACTACTGTGCAAAACTTCTTATTGCCTGTGGTTAGTTGTGGTGTTTCAATTTCTCTGTATTCTATCACTTGAAAATAAAAATTAAGTTTCCATTTGTTTCTTTTCGTTTCGGTAGAATCACTGTTCCTCTGTATTCTTCTGTGAAATTTAAATTTATATATATACATTTATATACAGGGATGTATATATATGTTTTGATCATAAATTGAATTTACAATTTTTCTGTCATTTGTAAAAATTAATTTGTATTCAACCTATACAGAATTAATGTGTTAAATTCTTTTTGTTAAATGTTTTATTTTAAAAAAAAATAAAAAATATATATATATAAGACTGACGAAATTCCGTACCTCGGAATTCGTCAAAAATTATATATGTATATAAATTTAATGGTGTTTATTTATACACAGTGCTGAATTTTTTTAAAAAATTTGGAATAGAATTCATATTATTTATGGGAGGGGACGGCTACAACTGTACCCCACCCCTGCGCAGCCCATAAAGGGTCGCGCACAGTAGTCGAAGGGCTGCTGTACAACAGTCCTTAGACTGTTGTACGTAGTCCTTTGGGGGCTGCGTCCTCCCCTATGGGGAGGCACGCAGCTCCCAAGAGGGCTTGCCTTTATTATTATTATTTTTTATTAAATCTTTTTGTTAAATAAAAAAAAATACGAATTTTTATTGTACATTTTATTTCAATTTATAAATTCGAAACTTTAGAGTTATTTAAATTAATTTATGTTAATTAATATATATATATGAATATGTATAAGTATATATTTATAAAGTGATATGTATATATACAAATACATATATGTTTTAATCGAGGAGTATTATATTTTTGATGATTATTTTAATATGATTGTATATTTTCTTTTTGGTGAAATTTGTAATGAACGATTTATTAAGTTTATTTAATTGTCTTTCATTAGTGGAGTTAATTGAGAAAATTAATGATTTGATCTTGTAAAAGAAATTCTTGTGTGCGATGATGATTGTTTGACTTATGGAATTATATTATAAATCAATTCCTTGATTCTGTATAAATAGTAGGTTTATTTTATGGAGTTCGTTATTGAGACTTTTGTGTTGAGTTAACTTGAGTGTTTATTTATTTGGTTAACTTAATTATGGGTTATAGGGTTTTCGTTGAACTTCCAGAGGTTAAGAAATTTGGTGCATTCAATTAGGGTTTTTAGTTCTGCTTTCCTTGTGGATGTAATCTTGTGATTACTTTGAGTTTCGTTCTTTTGTTAAGTTACCGTGTTATAAGAGTATGGCAAGATGGTTTTTACCTCGCGAATCTCTATCCTATGTTTTGTGAACTTGAGAGTTCAATCCCTCATGTTTTGTGGTATGTTAGGGAATTCTAGGGAGAGTGGCTCTATGTGGGTGCCGGCGCACAAAGGGGCTGTCAGGATAACCCACAGTAGATTAGTGTAAAAAGTGAAAACCTAGCTAATTAATTAGGGGATGGGTAGTTAAACACTAAAATATAATGATAGATACCTCGCTCACCTATTAGGGCTTCCAAAGACTAAAGGTGGTCGAGAAGGCCGTGGTTGGCATAATCGTGATCTCGTTTCCACGAGTAATGCACGATTCTACATGAGTCACCCTATGGGGCGGCGCCTTGAAATAGGCAGTCAGGATAACCATAGATGGAGGCGGCACCTTGTGATAGGATGTCAGGATAATCCATGAAGGCCATGCGATGACACTCTCCTCTAGCCTTCCCCTTAGTCGTTTTAACTGAAATCCTCTGGAAGTAATTTATTGTTTTGACTTGGAGTCAATTGTTGTCATGTTATGTTAGTAGACTTTTGTTGTCATGTTTCCTTTGTATATGAATTCTTTTCCATGTTTGGTGTTGAGTCATATGTGTTACTTTTGACATCTTGGTCGGGAATCCTTTCTTAACTACTCCTAGCACGGGGGTGGTCGGGTGGAACGTGCTTCGCGCCCCGTTGGGTTTCCCATTATGCAGTCATACCTTCAGTGCAAAGGTTGTGGTGACAGTTTGTACCAGATTTATGTACCTTCTGATGTATACATTTATACTTTATTGATTTCTTGTAAATTGTATTGTAACTCGCCCATGTGTTGGGATGATGAATCTTGTAATTTGGATATATGGTTATTGGTATTTAGTTTGTAACATTATGTATTGTAATATCACACTTTGTAATTCAAAACATTATTCATAGATGTAATTATATATTTGATGTTGATATGTTGAGTAAATTAGTTCTCATTATTCCCAAATTTTATTGGTTATGTAATCTTGTTTAGCATCTATGTGAATCGTTCTTGTTTTAATGCTTAGCGATTATCACTTTATATGAGGACTCATATTAGTGGAAATGAATGTTAGATTAGTTAAGTTTGTTAATGGGTGGTTAACGTAATGTCTCTTCGAGTGCCCCAAGGGACTTAGGAGTTTAGTTTGTATTCGTAATTATGTTAGTGGCAATTGATAACATAGTACTTTTACTTTATGTTTAAAAAAAAATTGTTGTGTAGTTAGTTGTTCTTTGGGGTTTGCGCGATGGGGCGTTACATGAGAAGGATATCTCTCGGCGTATTTTATATATATTATTAAAATAATATATATATGCTAGTATATATTTAATAATATATATAAAATACGCCGAGAGATATCCTTCTCTAAGGTGCCTATTGCACTTTTATGTGAGAAATTGATTTAAAAAATAGGCGCCTCGAGAAGGATATCTCTTCAGCATATTTTATATATATTATTAAATATATATATATATGCTAGTAGCAATTGCAACACAACATGTAATATCTTTAATAAATTATTTTTATATTTATATATTTTATATTAAATAATTATAATAATTAATATATTATAATATGATAGTATAATATTTACAGTAATATTATTTAAAAAAATAATATATATAACTTAATATTTAAATGTTAAGTTAAAATATATTAATATATTTTAAGTATAATAAAAATATTATATCAAGAATATTTAGTTAGGATTAGGGTTAGGGTTAAGGTTAAGAGATATAGTTAAGGTTAGGATTAGGTCTGGAGATATATTTAGGGTTAGGGTTAGAGTTAATATATAGTTAGGGTTACAGTTAGAGTTAATATTACCATGAGAGACAAGGTTTGCATTAAAATTAGGGTTAGGGTTATATACATGTAATATCTTAAATAAATTATTTTTATATTTATATATTTTATATTAAATTATTATAATAATTAATATATTATAATATGATAGCATAATATTTGTAATTCAATTTTAGAAAATAATATATATAATTTAATATTTAAATGTTAAGTTAAAATATATAAATATATTTTTAGTATATTTATAATAGTATAATAAAAAAATATTATATCATCAATATTTAGTTAGGATTATGGTTAGGGTTAAGGTTAAGAGATATAGTTAAGGTTAGGGTTAGGTCTAGAGATATAGTTAGGGTTAGGGTTAGAGTTAATATATAGTTAGGATTGGGGTTAAGGTTAATATTAGGATGACAGAAATGGTTTGCATCAAAATTAGGGTTAGGGTTATCATCAAGATAAGCTTAGGATTAAGGTTCGGGTTAGCATGAGGATTAGGGTTACAATAAGGTTTAGGGCCAAGTTTAGGGTTAATATATATAGTTAGGGTTGGGGTAATAATTGGGGTCAAGGTTATCAAGATTATGGTTATAGTTATGTTTTGGATCAAGTTTAGGGTTAGGATTATGGTTAGGTTGGGGTTAAGAGATATAGTTAGGGTTAGGGTTTAGGTTAGGATTAGGGCTACATATATAGTTAGGGTTAGAAATATGGTTAACATTATGATGAGGGTCAGGGTTCACATCAAAATTAGGGTTAGGGTTAGCATTAAGATTAAGGTTACATTTAGGTTTGTTGTCAAGTTTAGGTTTAATAGTTATAGTTAGGTTTGGGGTAATAATTGGGGTTAAGGTTATCAGGATCAGCGTTATAGTTATGTTCTCGATCAAGTTTAGGGTTAGGATTATGGTTAGGTTGGGGTTAAGAGATATAGTTAGGTTTAGGGTTTAGGTTAGGATTAGGGTTAGAGATATAGTTAAGCTTATGGTTATGGTTAAGAGATATAGTTAGGGTTATAAATATGGTTAACATTAAGATGAGGGTTAGGGTTTGTATCAAAATTAGGGTTAGGGTTAGCATGAAGAATAGTTTAATAGGATTAGGTTTAGGATTAGCATTAGGATTAAGGTTACATTTAGTGTTTTATAACCCAGGGCCTAACACTAATGCTAGCCCTAACCTTAACCATAAGCCTATTTCTAACACCAATTCTTTCACTAACCCTAACCTTCAACCCTAACCCTAAATATAGCTTATCCCTATCTTTAACCCTAATTATACCCTAACCCTCCCTAAGTGAACCTTAACCATAATCCTAATGCTAAACCTAATTCTAATCTAATGCTAATTTAACCCTAATTAAACCCAAACTCTAATCATAATTACACTCTAACCCTAACCCTTATCCTAGTTGAACCCTTAACCCTAATTGAACCCAAACCCTAATCCTAATTACACTCTAACCCTAACATATATATATTTAATAATATATATAAAATATGTCGAGAGATATCCTTCTTTCTCGTCTATTTTTTTTATCAATTTCTCACATAAAAGTGCAATAGATGCCTGAGAAGGATATCTCTCAGCATATTTTATATATATTATTAAATATATATAAGCTAGGGTAAGTGTTAAGGTGAGGATTAGGTTTAGGTTTATGGTTAAGGTTATAATTTGAATTAATTTTAGTTATAGAATTAGGGTTATGGTTAGATATAGATTTAGAATTAGGGTTGGGGTTAATTTTAATTCTACCCTTAACCATAATTCTAATCCTATTTGTAATTCTAATTCTTATACTAATCCTAATTCTAACTACAATCCTAATTCAAACCCTAATTGAATCATAAACTTAACCTTTATCATAACTCTATTTGAACTCAAGTTGTAACCTAACCCCAAGCTTTATTATAGAACACTAACCCAAACCCTAACCATAATCATAACCTTAAGTGAACAATAACCTTCACCCTAATTTAATCTTAACTCTAATTCAACCCTAATAGTAACCCTAAACCAAATTGTACCTTACCCTAACCCTAATAGTAAATCTATTTGAACCCTATACATGACCCTAACTATAATCTTAATTGAACTCTAACCCTAATTGAATCATAACTATAATTAAATTGTAATCCTATTTGGATCATAACCTTAAACCTTAAACTCCATTGAATTGTAACTATAATTAAACCCTAACCCAGAATCCTAATCCAAAATCTTATCCTAATTAAACCCTAAGCGTAATTAAACCCTATACAAAATCCTAATTTAACCTCATGTATTCAAATCTTTGTTAGGTTTATTTTATTTAGTATTTCTTATTGATTTATATTTTATATCTTTGTTTTTTCTTTTTGATTGTTTTATGTGTGATCAAATCTCTAATTTATCTTGAATCTTTTTATTTATTTATTTAATGTTTTTATTTATTTTCATTTTTGATTTATTTATTTGAATCTTTGTGATATTTTTTTATTTATCTTTGATTTATTTATTTATGTAAGGGTTAGGGTTAGTGTAAGGGTTAGTGTTAGATGATTAATTAGTGTGAGGGTTAGTGTTAGATGATTATTTATTTTTTTGTGTAAGGGTTAGGGTTAGTGTTAGATGATTAATTAGTGTGAGGGTTAGGATTTAATTACAACTAAGATTCAATTAGGGTGGGTTAGGGTTCAAATGATGTTCAATTAGGGTAAGGGTTCTAGGATAAAGTTTGGGGTAATGCTTAGGATTGGGGTTAGAATTCAATTAGGATTAGGGTTAGGGTTACAAATATGGTAAGGGTTAAGATTCAATTAGGAATTAATTAGGGATATAGTTAGGGTTTATATTCAATTAGGGTTAGGGTTAACTAAGGTTAGGATTAATATTTAATTATAATTAGGGTTCATTTAGGCTTAAGTTTAGGGCTTAATTAGTTAGGGTTATAGTTAGACTTAAGGTTAGGGTTAGTGTTTAGGTTCAATTAGGGTTACAACTAGACTTAAAGTTAGGATTAGTGTTTAGGTTCAATTAGGGTTGAATCTCAACAAGATAAGGGTTATGGTTAGGGTTAGGATTCTAAGATAGATCTTTACACTACGATTTATGTTGAATTAGGGTTAGGTATCTATTAGGGTTAGGGTTAGGAGTTATAAGTCACAATTAGGGCTATATTTGTATTAAGATTAGAGTTTAGAGTTATAAGTTAAGATTAGGGTCAATGTTAGAGTAAGGGTTAGGGTTAGGGTTGGGGATTAATTACTATTAGATTTAGGGTTTAATAAGGGTTAAGATTCAATTAGGGTTAGGTTCAATTGATGTTTAATCATGGTTAGGGTTCTACGATAAATTTTTGTGTTAGGGTTGGCGTTATAATTCAACTAGGATTAGGGTTAGTGTTACAATTACAAAAAGGGTTAAGATTTAATTAGGGTTTTGATTAGGGTTTCTATTTTTAATAAATTTTCTCACATAAAACTAATCCTAACTAAATATTTTTTTAATAATCCTAACTAAATATTGATGATATAACATTTTTTTATTATAATATTATAAATATACAAAAAATATATTTATATATATTAACTTAACATTTAAATATTAAATTATATATATTATTTTTAAAAATTGAATTACAAATATTTTACTATATCGGTATAAGTGGGGATATTTAACCTCATAAGTTCATCATGAGAGGCCACAAAAACTATATTATTTTTCTATATATTTATTATATAATAATATTATATTAGTATTTTTTTGTTATATATTTACTATTATATTGTTATTTTTGTTTATATATTATTAATGATAATAGTAATATATTATTAATATTTAAATTATTATATTATTTATTATTTTTTCTATAATGAAAGCACATGATGCTCTTTATAATTTTATAATTTATAATTTTAGATATCCATCTTCAGGCGCCTATGCACTTTGATGTGACAAATTGATTAAAAATAGGCCTCCACAAAGATATCTCTCAACTTTTTTATAAATATTATTAAAAAATGATATATATATATAAATAATTTCAATATTATTATTATATTATTCTAATTATTACAATATCATATTATTCTTAATATTAAATTATTCTCACTATTATATATATTAATATTGTTTTTGAATGTTATATTTAATAGAATATAATTATCCTTAATATTATATTATTAATAATAGTTTTAAATTATTGTATTATTAAACTATTATGATTATATTATCATTATTATATTATTATTAATATATTATTCTTAATATTATATTAATAATCTTAAATTAGTATATAATATTAAGAAAAATACAGAAATAAGAAAACATGATTTAATTAACTTACCGATTAGCTAATTCCAGTCCTGTAAGGGTTTTCTTTTAAGGGTTTACAGTTTTTCTTTTCTTAGAAGATCTTCAAGTGTTGACACGAATTTCCAAGCAATGAAGACGGTGATTTTTGTTGGCTAAGAAAACTATCCAACGGTGTGAATAAAAATAAATCGATCGCCACTTGTGCACTGTCAAAACGAATAGAGGTGAAATAAAAAAAATTCACTCTCGCGCAGTGTGAAAAGGAATACGAGTGGTAAAAATAAATATCTCTAATATCTCTCTCGTAGAAAGTACTTTTTAGAACGGTCAAAAATAGTAATTCCTGCCACATCAACTTTTTTAA
>VDFB02274380.1:0-50480 GCA_007258455.2 Sequoia sempervirens | reverse complement strand
ATACATTATGGGGTAATTTACTCATTGATAAAAAAGAGTAGTTAAGAATAAATCCCAATTCACAATATCCTTTAGTAGGACTCTGCTTGCTGGAACTGTATAAGTATATATAAGAAATGCATTAGTTACTGACATATGAAGACAAGTTCAATTCTCAATCTAACTAGTTGCAATTTCGATCATGTCCCATTAACATACTTCTCCCATGGACAAGTTAACTATTAATTTATAACTCATTATACAGTTTAACTAAATCCCCAGCTGTAGGAGGAATTTGGACTCCTTTAATACAACTGAAGTTACAAAATTATACATGTTTCTTGGATTTAAATCTCAGTATCTCTATAAACTGGAAACTCTACCTTCAGAGCGACAACTTCCAATCGGTTACAAATTTGTTCCTGCCATCCCTTGTATTCGAAGCAACTCCAGGACCTTCATTCACAAAGGAAACTTTTATTTGTAGTGATTAAAGAAATAACTCCCTTATAATTTCCAAGATTCTTCCTACTAAACTGAGTCCAAGGGTGATTAATAAACATAGAGTACTAATTTTCTATACATAGTGAAATGAAATTCATGCATTTTCGGACTAATAAGTTTTTCCTTGTAATTGTTTTAGACTTTTAGTTCATTCAGTTGTATAATTTAAGCTAGCTAAAGCTACTGTTTTGTACCATGATGGAGCCGTAGCCAAGTGCATTCGTTGACAAAAGTATCTACTGAATTCTTTTGTAAGATAGAGTTCTACTGGAAGGACACAATTTGAAAGTATTCACAATAACTAAAATGAACAACCCTACTCTCAGTTTCCATACAATCTGTTTAAACTTTATACTGGTTGCCAATACAATTTCGGCAAGAAGTTTAAGCAGGGCACTTTCGCATATACCATAGCAGGTATAAGTGAAACTTCAATAGAGGAGCCAATTCTTTAAACCAACCATAGCAGGACGAAATCCATTAGTGTAATCTGTGTGTAGTTTGGTATTCAAATTATGGGGTTATGTTCATTATTCTATAATCTTGACTGTTGTCTATGTAAAGGATGTAGCATTAACAACATTATACACCCTTTTCCAAAAAACCAAAGTGTCACAGAAAGGTAACAGATTATACTAGCGCAATATTTCAATATTCAAAGAAAATGGATGACTAGACCTTGAAGACTTGAAGCCCCATTGCTGTTTTAAGAAAAAGGTATCCAATGCTAAGAGAGGAACTCGAATTATTGACTTGTTACTATTTCAGAGATCTCCTTCTTGCTTGATTCCTTGTTTTCTTTTTATCCCAAATTGACGTTATGAAATACTCCTTAGTGCTCTCTTTCGCTGCTGCATTCTACCCATCTCTGAGTGAACTTCTTCTCTGCATGCATCCAAGACGTCAGTACATTATGGCAAAGATTAAATAGAAAGCAAGTTTCGTTTTGTTTTTTTGTTTTGCTGTTTGAACTATCAAATCTGTTCTTCTGCTCTCCACCAAGCCACCCCTGAGCTCACCCTGGCTCACACAGAGCTGGAACTCCTTCGCAAGCTCACATAGAGCAGAGCATTTAGCTCACACAGAGCAAGGTTTTGAGCTCACACAGAGCAAATCGTGGTTTTCACCAAATCGGGCTCACATAGAGTTCTAGTTTATTAGTTCCACAAAACATCTTTCAATTCCGTTAACAATCTAATTTCATTACTTTACTAAGAAAGACATCACCTGAACGAAGTGTCTTACCTCTTTTTTTTTCTGAAATTGTAATCTCCCTTGCTTGCTACTCCTCCTAGTCACCTTCCTTCGCTCTTTTTCTCCTTCCTGCCAACCGTTTCCTCCACTCCTCCCAGCTCTTTTCCCCTTCCTTCCGCATAACCAACTCCTCTTCCTTCTTGAAAATAATATCCAAAAAACAAAAATAGAGGCAATACCATTTCTCATAACCACCTCCAAGAACCATTACGTAAGTTACTTACTTATGCCTTTAACTACCAAAATTATTTTATAATTAATAAAATCCTTATTACAACAATTTTCTCATAATCAATACTTTGTATTTGTTAACATATCGTGATCTAAATAAACAAAAACTTAATATTAATTATCCCATGTTCATAAACAAAAACTTAATATTAAATATCCGATGTTCATCATTAGTCACATTTTTTTTGTCCCATAATAGAAATTCCAACAAGCAAAATTTGCTATGACCCTACACTTAACCCTTGCCCTTTACCTCTTTCTCCCCTTCCTTTTTCTTTCTACCCCCAATCCGATCTCTTCAAAATCGACTAAATGTCGGTTCGTCGGAGATCGGACATTGGCCATACCTTTTACTTCTTACCTTGGTTAAGGTAAGAGGTAAGGCATTTCTCCCACCGCTGACCTCCAATTGCCTTTCGGGAATCGGGGATTGGGCATCCCCTTTATCCCTTACCTTTATTAAGGTCTGGTGTAAGGCGTCCTCCGGATGTTTGTAAGGAGAGTAATGGTATTGTCCCTTTGTTGGTTTCTCATTGCAAGGTAATGAGGTTGTAAGAAGCCAGGAGTTGGTTTGTTGTAGGAGTTTACCTCATTCCTAGACTCTGTTATGGATAAGGCACTGGTCAAGGAGACTCACAAATTTTGAAGCTAAGGTATATTCAAACATAAAATCAAATCAAACTATTTACTTTTTTGTATTTTTTATTGTTTCATGTGCATTACCACACTACAAGGAACCACATAAGATATAGGGGGTCTCAAGGATGATTTAGCCCATCAAGTTACCTTCTACCATACTAGTGTGAGGAATTTGTTATCAATGACATCATTGCAAAGAGGTGTTATTTGTTGAATGATGTTATAGGGGAACCCACCTTGGTTCTGCAAAACCTAAAGTGCAGAGGAGAACTTGTAAATCTGTCTCCTCTTCATTGGTCACTAACCCAGGGTTTCTAAGAATAAGAAGTAGCTAATCTTTAGGAAATCCTAGACAATTAGTTGGAAACACCAATAGATTGGCGACTCTGCTGGGGATGAACTAAAGAAATCTCTGGGTGAGCAATTGAAAATTTGCTCTGCTTCATCTGAGCCACCAACAGATTTGGTGACTCCACTGAGGAAGATAGAGGCGTATCCGTTTGGGTCAGATGATCCAAAGGACCTTCATACTTGAAGAGGAAATTTGTTGCAGTACCTTGTGAAGTTTGGTGCTTTCCTGGTGGAGAGAACGCAGAATGAAAGTCGATCTTTGAAGGAGCTTCCTGTTGCTTGAAGATCTTATCCTCTTTTAAGAGGTGGCGACTCTAAAAAATTGTTACATCATAAACAAGAATTCTGTGGTTTGCAGCATTTTTTCAGGTATGTATCCACTGCTATATTTTGTGTGAAGGTCAACTATTGAAGTCCTAGAAAATTTTGTCCCTTATTTAGTGCTTCAAGGCATTAAAAGAAAGGGAATTGAGAAAACATGATATTTTGAAAGAAGTATTAAGAAGTAGATAGTTGTAGAGGGGATAAATTCATTTGCAAGTATGTATAACCATTCTGGTTCCCCCTCTACAAGCTATAGTGTTATGATAGAGCAGCAGTTATGTCTTTAGAGAAGGCCCTTCTCTACTCAAAGACATAGAGTATTGAATTTTAGTGGTATCCATAATTTCCCAAATCCTATTCCTGATGGGATTAGGGAACTCTTGCAAAATTTTTATGGAAAGAAGTCTGAATCAGCAGACAGATGTCTACAATAATTTATGAATCTAGTAGAAGATTATGAGGTAGATGTTGAGGATGTTGTCATGAAACTCTTTGTTCAATCCCTAAAGGAAGATGCCAGGGATTGGTTTTCAGACTTGCCATCCTATTCCATTTCATCTTGGCAAGAATTCATGACAGCATTCATAGAACAGTTTGGTGAAAGAATTAATGTGGGTTCTATGATTTCCAAATTCATGGACATTCAAAAGGAAGAAGAAGAATTGATTCCAGCTTTCAACTTAAGGTTTTCAAAAGCAATGAATGGGATCCCTAAAGGTATCAGACCAAATGATGCAATGTGCTTGGTTGTATATTTAGGTGCATTTGATAAAAAAATGAGTTATCTGTTGAGAGATAGAGAGCCTACAACACTTCGCTAGGAATATGAATTTTCCATGGATATTGAGAATAACATAAGGTATTCAATGCCTAAGGGATATATGGCTGCAAGTGTTGGTTATCCTAGCATGTTTTTGGGAAACAAAACATTTGGATCAGAAAATAAAAATGATTGTCTAATTAATGATAATTCTGCTATTACAAGTAGTTTATCATTGCATCCTACAACTCACAGTGAAATCCAGATGAATTGTGAGCAGAGTTTAGGTAATGTTGATCCTATGTTTCCTGTGCAGGCATTGTTTGATATAAAGAGATATGAAAAAGAATCACCATATGACTTATTTGCAAGGTTTTCGTGCACTTTGCAAGCAATCCCAGTATGTTGCAGACCTGAGGAGTCAATGTGCATTGATTTGTTTTGTGCAGCTTTTGTGCTAGGTTTGAGTTCCCTGCCTAATTTTTCAAAGCCTCATAACTTTGAACACGTATTTGATTGGATAGGGATTGTTGAGGGAGTCAGGGGTGAGTATGCAGTAAGTGCAATGTCTCAGAATGCTGACAACATTTGTCCCATTACTAGGTATGATCAAAATAATGGCATGATGCACGTGAATGAAAGGAATGCATTAGAAAATAAAGATGCATCTTATATTGATAGGGATGAGCTTTGTATCCATACAAATCTAGATGAAGTGTGAAGAAATAAAAGAAATATAGGAGGTCATGCCTTGATAAGTAGGAGGTATTTTCCACAGCATGTCAAATTTTATGTGATATTGCTATCAGATTCAACCGCAGTAGTTTCGAAAGTCAAACTCATTGACCTGCTGTTTCCCATGAGTAGTGGTCTGTAAGAACCCATCTCTACATGATAATGACGGTCCACTTAGCACCTATTGCATCTAGGCGATGCTCACAAAGGTGAAGCACTAAGCCTTCCTAGGAGGTCACCCATCCCAGTACTACTCCAGCTCAAGCACGCTTAACCATAGAGTTCTCCCCAAGGTTAAGCCTGTTTGTTTTTGCAACCCCATTTGCAAAAAAAACTTTCAACAAGTATGTTGTGCCTTATGAACTATTCATTTCATAGAGCCCTTTAGCTCATCAATTGATAAGTAGGAGGTATTTTCCAGCGTGTCAAATTATGAGTATTAGGATTCAACCGTAGTTTCGAGTCAAACTCATTGACCCATGTTTCATGAGTACGTCTACAAGAACCCATCTCTCATGATAATGAATGAGCCACTTAGCACCATTGTATCTAGTGATGCTCACAAAGGTGAAGCAATGGGCCTTCCTTGGATATCACCCATCCCAAGTATTTAGTTGCTTAACCATAGAGTTTTCTCCAAGGTTAAGCCCACTTAGATTGCAACCCCATTTGCAAAACCTTTAGCAAGTGTCAATGAGTTTGACTCGAAACTATATGGTTGAATCCTGATAGCAATATCATAATTTGACACCCTGTGGAAAATACCTCCTACTTATCAATTGATGAGCTAAAGGGGCTCTATAATGAATGGTTCATAAGGCACAACACTCGTTGAAGGTTTTGCAAATAGGGTTGCAAGCTAAGTTGGCTTAACCTTGGAGAAAACTCTATGGTTAAGTGTGCTTGAGTTGGAGTAGTATTGGGATGGGTTGTAATGTCCCCGAAATAACTTGAATTATTTTGGAGAGAAGCTCATAGTGGCGTTTCTAAACACCAATCTGAATTTAAATGATATCAAATAAATAATAATAAATAATAATTAAATATTTTTAATAATAAATTTAAATCATTAAAAATATGAATTTATTCTGGCCGACCTCTCTTGGGAAGCCACACAAATAATATTCCGATATTTCTTTTGCTTGGGCCGACTTCAAATCGAGAAGCATTTATATTGGAAGGTGTTTCATATCTTGGCATCACGGAATTTGGACTGAGGTCTTCGCCACCCATCGATGGAAGCATAGCTCTCCATGTGGGATATCAGGTAGCATGTAGTGTCTATCTGGAAGTTTCGTGCTAGTGTTCCAATCGTCCTTACACTCCATCCATTCACACAGAGATTCGTTGGTTTGCAAATCGGAAGTCTGACAGAGGATACCCCTCACCATTGGAGCGATCGAAGCCGCGTTCAGGAGGAGCGATCATGGGTTCAGTCGACGCGTCTAGGCAAAGCCTCTTGGCTCTGGACGCCATCACTCAGGAGTGGCAGTTAGGGAGTACGACAAAGTTATATCATCAACCAACAAGTAATATCGAGCTCCCAACATCATTGGGTCTAACTGACAACCACACTGCAGGAGACGGGAGGCACATTAGTACTGACTCCTTGCACACGGCGTTGATCTTCACAACTTTTAGGTCGCACTGTGGATCCTTGGCTAATCGGGTTTTCATCGGAGGTAGAGTCGAGTTAAGGAATCATTGGTAAATCATGCTATCCTACCATGGTCCTGAAACTGAGGGCGATTGATTGTAAATACTTCCAGATTTAGTTCTTAAATGAATATAGATGATTCCTTAATCATGATATTATTCCTGTTGTGAATGAGCTCATGTGTTTTGCAAATATATCTTAATTTCAAATCGTATAAATCTGAGTTTGAATTGCCTGCATCAGAATTTGTTTTCTGTTTGTTTTTAGTGGCTGGGTGTTTTACAGTGCTATCAGAGCCACAAGGCCTACTAGCCTATGGACAAAATCGTATGCCATTGAGCCAGAGAGATATTCGTGCCATAGAGTTAGAAAAGAAGAAGTCTGAAGCTGCACAAGGAATAGGAGGCCGAGGTAAGGAGAAAATGGGGGACGAAGATCAGAATGATAAGTTGGACAACTTCATGAAGCAACAAGACCGGACAAACCAGACCTTGCTTCAAGCCATTCAGTCTCTTACTGCTGCAGTCAACAACATTAAATTAGGGTCCAACAGTGGTGAAGGAGGCCATCCAGAGCGTTTAGGAGGAGGAGAATAGAGCAGAACTTCAAATGGTCACACTTACAAGCACATTCAACTAGGGTTTTTTCCTAGAACAGAAGGCTGACAGGAAGGGGAAGAGCAGCGCAACTATGCAAGTATTGTGCGTGAGTACCTGGATCTAGATGCTGATGCTCAAGCTGCCATCTCTTTCGATCAGTTTTACAGTGCTAGATGAAGTGATGAGAGACAACACCGTGGAAACAGAGATCTCCAACATAAGATGAGCAAACTTTCACTTTTGACATTCGATGGTTTTGGAAAGATGACTGCACAATCATGGATCCAAAAACTGAACGCATATTTTTCTCTCAGCCCCATGACTCAAGAAGAGCCTATCAAATTTGCCATTTTACACTTGGAAGATCTTGCTCACGAATGGTGGGGCCATGGCATTGTGACACAAGGATTTGATCAAGTATCGTCATATGCAGATTTCACGCAGAAATTGGTGGAGAAGTTTGATAGAAAAGACCTGGAAGCATACTTTCAGGAACTAACCAGATTGAAGCAAACAGGCACCATAGATGAATATGTTTCAAAATTTCAAAAACTTGCGGTGATGGTGTCCGATGTATCAGATAAGAGGCTCACATTTTTCTTCATCGAAGGCTTATCAGATTC
Organism: Sequoia sempervirens; assembly: GCA_007258455.2. Taxonomy (NCBI): domain Eukaryota; kingdom Viridiplantae; phylum Streptophyta; class Pinopsida; order Cupressales; family Cupressaceae; genus Sequoia; species Sequoia sempervirens. Next base: position 42,824 of record VDFB02274380.1, on the reverse strand, counting down.
TTTTCGTGGCTTGGTGAGGGCTTTGGAGCCAACAACGTTAGAAGATGCTATTCAGAAAGCTTTGAGTCTTGAAGACTCCACCAAGAAAGGAAAGAATATGATCAAGAATGGGTCAGTGGAACAACCAAAGATCACTCAACCACCGAAACCACCACTGCAATCTCCCGAGATGCCCAGAAACGAGCTTCGGAAAAGGGGATTGTGCTATTATTGTAAGGGACCTTGGGTTGATGGTCACAGGTGTAGGGGTAAAGGAAAGATTCATTATATTGAGGTAGTCCCTGATGACAATACTGAAGAAGGAGAAGACAAATTCTTCTTTGATGAGGAGGTGCATGTAGAAGCACTGGGGGAAGGTGCCCTCGCATCACTTTCGGGAGCACTAAAGTATCATTCTCTTTGCATTGGAGGGGACCTATACGGACAAAAGGTAACAATACTAATCGATAGCAGAGCCACCCACAATTTCATCAATGAGAAGCTAGTAGTCGTATATCCCGATATTATAGCTACTATTGTATAGGGCAATTGATTGTACTGTTTGAATCTTGATGATGAATAAAACATGGTTGATCTCGTTATTAAATAAATGAGTCCTGTTTAAATGATGGTTTCATTTGATTGTTACTTCTAAATGATTTAGTTTTGATTAAATGTTGTATACAGTTATAGAATAATGTTAATCCAACTTTTTATAATGTTTTATGCAAACTGCCTTGTTGTGAGCATATGACTGCCGGTGTCGTGTCGTGATATGCAGGTATGAAGACTGTACCTCCGGACAGAGGAGAGACATCATTCGGGGAGGAACTTGGTCGGGTAAACAGTAACGAATACCAAATTGAGCATACACACACATACTATAGATTGAGTAAGCCACATCTGTTTGTCGAGATAACGGTAAGTCATCCATAGGCTTTAGAAGTCTAGTTTACTTCTTTGTGCTTGAAAGTGATGATTGTTTGTTTATCAGACTTACAGTATTATGTTCATAACATGAATGGGTCTAAACGAATAGGTTAAGTAGTTGTGTATATACATGTATATAGTATACTGAGATATATACGAATAAATGTGTATATATATATACACACACTACCTATTATCTATGGATAAATAATATTACTATAATATTTACCTTGAAATATATATATATTGAAAGTACATGGACCGACGGGCAAAATATATATTTGGCGATAAATATGTATATGTATATATATTTATATTTGTTAAATATAAATATAGTTATATATAAGTAATTATATATTAAAGATTATATATAATATTATTATAGTTATATTAAAATATATAAGTATATTAAATACTTGGGTATTTAAATATTTATATGTTTAATATTTAAAAGAACTATAACGATATTTATATAATAAAATATATATAATGAAATTATATTTTAACTTCTTAATTTATGGAAATTAACTTATTACCAGGAGTAATTTGGGAAAACAATTTCTACTTTGCGTAGTTAAAATCAATTATTATGAAGTAAATAATTGAATGAATCAATTATTATTATTAAAGCCTTAAATCATTTCTTTTTAAATAGAAGTTATTAAAACAATTTCAAATTCAATAGAATAAGAAATATTAAGGATTTAAATGGGAAAAGGATTTAAATGGTAAAACATTTCGAAATTAACTATAGAAAATAATAAACTTAAACATAGAAATCGAATTCTTTTGCTGGAGATAACAAATTAAAGAGAAGTCGAATTATTTTGAAATGAACATTTGAAAAAGAAGTTAAAACGTAATATTATGTAAAACTCATGAAAACTGCCTGAAGGAAATCGCGCACATCATGAAAATCGCGTGAAAAAGCCACGCACAGGATGAGAAACGCGCCAGAAACGCGGGGCAAAGAACTGGTCATTGATAAATGTTTGAATGCTGTTCTTTAGGCGAGTAAAAGGGCGACGTGATGAGTTGCTGTATCAACGTTTCATCTGGAACGGATCTTTTGCCTCATTAAAACCCTAAAAAAAAACTGAAAACGCCTTGCTGTCAATCCGCCATGTGAGAGCTGAAGAAGTCTTAAACTTGCTGGCTTAAAAGGAGGTCGAATCACCTGCAATTCGATGACTTAGGGTTAAGGAATCCGCCAAATGTCCTTTTGACTGTTTCTAAGCACTTTGTTGTCAATTTGCATGCCTTCATAAGTGGAAATCTGTTGCAATTCGGGCCTATATAATGACGCCTTTCACTCTTCTCAACTCACCTCTTGCAAATTACGAGTTTCACACCTTGGGGAGCAATCTGAGTTTACTAGTTTATTCCATATCCATTACATTATACTGCTTAAGTTTCCTGTATTGTTGAGTTTGATAAATTCAGTGCATTATTACCAGCAATTACCAGTTACAGTGATTGATTCATATTTAGTTCAGAGTGAGGTATTTGTATAGCTGAGTAGGAATTGAGTGGTGGAAACACGTCTGTGAGAAAGAGATATAGGAGTTCTCTATAGAGAGAAATACTTTCATAAAAGAAGCCATATTTAGCTGAAACTACGGAGGCTTATTTGAAGAATTTAAAAGAGCAAGTCTGGAAGGAGAAGCTTTAAAATCAGGCATGAATCTTCCTATTATATAACCTTTGTTAAAGTGTTGTTTATTTTGCGTCTTGTGATCGTTGCTTTCTATTAGCTTTAATAGGAAAGAACCAATTCGATGAATAAAAGCAATGCATTAAAGGAGAAAATGTGTAAAGGATTCAATGGTTAGGGGAATTGTGAAAAAGGGAATATAGGAGTAAAAAGCTTAAGGGATTAGAATGTTTCTCTTGCATTAGAACGAAATAATGAAAAAGATAAAAGAGAAGGATTTGTTTGCATTTTAAATGGTTTTTGCATGTTGTGTATGATCTCTATATGTGGGAATACGTAAACATACTTATTAGCTACTAGGAGGATCGAGATGATGGCAGAATCAAGTGAAGTCTTTTTAGCTTAAGTTATAGGGATAACTGAGACAAGTTAAGTACTCCTAGGATAAAGAATTCCTAGTTAGGAGGAATTGATACAAGACGCTTGAATACTGTTTTCATTTCTGGTAGGTTCGTATGATTGTAGGATGTCTGGGATGACGGATTCACCCATTGAAGGACAAGCCTATGGTAAGAGTAAAGGAAGCCTTAAAGTCAAATCGATACACGAGGTAGTGTTTATGATAGATGACCTTCATTCGAGAATACTTGAATGAGAATAACTTTGGCCAAAATGTGGTGAAAGATGCGACATCCACGGATGTGAGATAGTTGAACTACAACATTAAGTTCATTGTGATCAGTACTAGTTAGGTGATTGTGAAATAGCAAGATTTTCTTGTTGTGCTAGGACGCTTACTATACTTTCGATTGGTAATCGTTAAGGATACCCTACCAATCTCTTCTTCGAAGGGCGTTCCATTACCAAGAAATGATGCGTCTTGGGGGAACATTATAAGTCGATGGTTGGCCGAGGAATTTATAACTCGACCAAAGCGGAAGCCCGTGTAAGATTTGAAAGGAATGATTCTGGACCTTCTTGTTCTATTTGTGCAAAAGCTTCGGGAAGCTATGTGTATGGCCCCGTATTACTTTTAACTCTAATTTATATTTGCAATGAAAATGAAATTCATGTGGAAACATATTGTAACTTGTACATGTTTATCAATAAAGAAAGGAAGAAATTTTATTGTATTATCTTTGTTAGATGTTACTTTTACATGTTTTTAGTGAGAATTGGAAAGTTTTTAATTTACGCCGAATTGGGTCGTAACATGTGGTATCAGAGCTACCAGGTTCTGCACTGAAACCTATGAGCTCATTACGCAACAATGCGTAAACCTTATCAGAAGATAACGGTTGAAAAGTTCTTGTGCTGCAAAGACAAGAGAAAAGAACTTAAAGAGGTGAAAAGGAAAAATGAGATCCTTAGTAACTTAAGTAAACTAGAACGAGTTAAGAGTTAAACTCAAAAGAAACTCCTAAACCAACAAATGTCACCTAGAATTGCGGAAACATATGCAATTAGGTTAGGCAGAAAGGTTAGGATGAATAACCAGGTTATACCTTTATCCAACGAAATAGTTTTGTGACTCCATGGAATGAGAAGGAGTGTGACAACTTTCGATAAGTTGTAAACTACAGTTATAAAGAGTCAAAAACTTTTGGATTTGGTATAGAACAACTTTGAGTCTATGAGAATGAAACAAGGAATTAATGTCGAAGTTAAAACATGAAAGCGACAACGGAAATTGTCGAATGAGAAACCACTAAAACCTAGGAAAAGATAGAGTAAGAAGCTGCACGGAATGTGGCAAAGTAATGTCCGGGATACCAAGAAATGAAGGTTGGATGCCTTCATTGGTAGCACATACATACTCTCTTTAGATTCTAGAGGAAAATGATAGAACATAAGACAGATCAATCTGATTATGTTAGTGGAACTAACATAATGTTGTAAGTGGATAAACTCATGAAAGTAATCAACGTTTTGGAAAACTTGATTTACAGAATTTTGATTTATGAACAAGTAGTTGCTTAGAATCCTGAAAGGGTATTTCAGTTTAGCAAGCAATTACATAAACCATGATCATATTTGAAATGTTCAGTTGAGCGAATGTACAAAGTATTATAGTCAATGAATGGAAAACCAAAACTTGAATGAAAATCATGTGAATGTATGTTTATATGTTTTCCAAAAGATAGTTGAAAGTTTAATTAGGCTAACTTGTATGAAACGTTTAGGTTAAAGTGAACTATTAAATCATGGTGAAAGTGTATGAGAGGACGAGAAATATTCCTGGAACAAGTCGTGAAGAGGAACAAGAACCAACAGGAATAGAAGCGAAGCTGGAACAGATTCTGGCAAGATTGTCCAACCTTGAAAAGGCAAAAGCAGTTGAGATACCTGTCACCAATAATGAAGAGGAAAGTTCTTCGCATAGAGAAGGCATTAATCATAACCGTGAAAAGGAGAAATCTCCAACTCCATCTATTGAGAAGAAGAAGAAACAAGTGTCCACTGAGTTAACAAAGGATATGAAGAAGGTATACCCTCCAAAATTTGATGGAAGTGCCGGAGGTGACGAAGCTGAGGTATGGTTAGTACAAATGGAAAAGTACTTTGACATAAGAAATTATGACGAAGTTACTAAAGCAGCTTGGGGTGCTTATCAGTTAGCAGGAGAAGCCTCCAACTGGTGGATAAACAAGAAACTGGAATTGGATATAAATTCCTGGAAACTGACTTGGAAAGAGTTCGTTGAAATCTTCCGCAAGCGGTGGTTGCCACAACTCTATTATGACCAAAAACTTTCTGACTTCCAAGAATTGAGGCAAGGGACCATGTCAGTCAACGAGTACTGGGAGAAGTTCACTCGGCTTCTGCGATATGTTCCTATCTATCATAAAGATGAACGATTCCGGATCAAGAAATTCATCTTGGGACTAAACAAAAATATTGGAGGTGAAGTCGATATGCATGGTCCGACCACAATGGACCTTGTGTATGAAAAATCCATAAAGCAGGAACAAAAGCTTAAGGCAGACTCCAATCAGTATGAAGGAGAAGAGCAAAAGAAGGAAACTGAAGTCCCCGAAAAGATTGCCCCCAAGAAGGATGAATTTGCGCAAGATGCAGCAAGGAAAAAGGGGAAGAGATCTCGCTTCAATGAGAAGGAATTCAGAAAAGACTGGAAAAGAGACAACTCAAGGTATAATGACACTAGAAAAGCTAGTGAAGGTGATAATAAGACTTGGGAAATCATAGAGAAAAGAGGACCAAGAGCAGGATGCTTTATTTGTAGAGGTAATCATTACGCAAATGAATGCCCCAACAAAACTTCTGGTACACAACATGGCAATCCACTGCCTACTCAAAAAGTCATGTTTCAGCAAAGGAAAAACACTGCCATGAGTGATGGACAAGTTGATGTCCAGATTACGCCAATAAAACATTCTTGAAGCTTTCAAGAGTGTAGAATAAATGTAGAGTCATGTTTTTATGCTTTTGAATAATACCTTAGTTCATCGGGGACGATGATTCCTAAGGGGGGAAGTATGTTACATCCCGATATTATAGCTACTATTGTATAGGGCCATTGAATGTAATGTGTGAATCTTGATGATGAATAAAACATGGTTGATCTTGTTAATAAATGATTGAGTTATGTTTAAATGATGATTTCATTTGATTGTTACTTCTAAATGATTAGTCTTGATTAAATGTTGCATACAATTATAGAATAATAGTATTCTAACTTGTGAGATGTTTTTACCTTGTTATGAGCATATGACTGCCGGTGTCATGTCATGATGTGCAGGTACGAAGACTGATCCTCCGGACAGAGGAGAGACATCATTCGGGGAGGAACTTGGTCGGGTAAACAGTAACGAATACCAAATTGAGCATACACACACATACAATAAATTAAGTAAGCCAAGTCTATTTGTCAAGATAACGGTAAGTCATCCATAGGCTTTAGGAGTCTAGTTTACTTCTTTGTGCTTGAGAAATGATTGTTTGTTTATCAGACTTACGTATTATGTTCATAACGTGAATGGGTCTAAGCGAATAGGTTAAGTGGGTGTGTATATACATGTATATAGTATACTGAGATATATACGAGTATATATGTGTATATATATATATATATATACACTATCTGTTATCTATGGATAAATAATATTACTATAATATTTGCCTTGGAATTTATATATATATATATTGAAAAGTACTAGGACCAACTGGCAAAATATATATATTTATATTTGTTAAATATAAATATAGTTATATATAAGTAATTATATATTAAAGATTATATATAATATTATTATAGTTATATTAAAATATATAAGTATATTAAATACTTGGGTATTTAAATATTTATATGTTTAATATTTAAAAGAACTATAATAATATTTATATAATAAAATATATATAGTGAAATTATATTTAAATTTCTAAATTTATGGAAATTAACTTATTACTTAAATAGTATTTTAAAATCTCTTAAGTGAAAATTAAAGATTATATTTTACTAGGAGTAAAAATATATTTATGAATTTTATATTACCAGGAGTAATTTGGGGAAATTAAATATTACCTTGTGTAATTGGGAAAACAATTTCTTCTTTGCGTAGTTAAAATCATTATTATTATAAAGTAAATAATTGAATAAATCAATTATTATTGAAGCCTTAAATCATTTCTTTTTAAAAAAAAGAAGTTATTAAAACAATTTCAATTTCAAAAGAATGAAATTCGCATTTTAAATGGAAGAATGAAATTCACGTTTTATATTTTAAGTGTTAAAAGGAAGCCGTATGAAAGTTTTAACATCTCAAAATACATTTAAAAAATAGCGAACTTATTTAGGGAAATATTGAAAAGTTCAAACTTTAGAAAATAAATGAAAATAAAAATGAAACTCTCCCGTGAATGAACTCGCGCCTGTGCAGACGCGCGACCAGGGCGCTTGAAATGAATTTTCATATGGCAAAAACGTGACCTGGAGAAAAGGAAGAGGTGGACGCATCAAAGAAAAGACCAAGTCTTTGCATTTCGTTTCCTTTTGGGATCACACTTTCAGGTTTTGCTGTCAATTTCTCCATATGCGTTTTGAATTATTCTTCTCTTGCTGGCTCTAAGGAGGTCGAATCACCTGCAATTTGATGACTTAGGGTTAAGGAATCCGCCAAATGTCCTTTTGACTGTTTCTGGGCACTTGTTGTCAATTTGCATGCCTTCATAAGTGGAAATCTGTTGCAATTCGGGCCTATATAATGACGCCCTTTCACTCTTCTCAACTCACCTCTTGCTAAATACGAGTTTCACAACATTTTGTGAGCTCCCATACCAATTCATTCGAGTTGCTGTGTATTCTTTAAATTGCTGCATTTCCTATATACCGAGTGAAATAAATACAGTGAGCTTTTACCAGTTAAATTACAGTGTTAAGTCTTCTTTTTAAGATTTGAGTGGAGTGAAGCCATTGAGTTTAGAATTCCGTTTTTCTGTGATGAGACATTTATCATATTACTACATTTTCTAAATATTGAGTGAGCAAGATAGAGAGAACTTGGACAGTATTTGACAAGCAATTGCAGCATTACAGTCTGTGATACTTTGTGAGAATTAAGAGTCATTGCTGGGCAAATCTTCTATAGTGGAGTGCCATTGTGAGAGAGTGATCTTGGAGCGCTATTCTGCCATTGTGAAAGAGTAACCTTGGAGTTCACTGTACTCTTAGAATATCAGGCATGACTTTCAATTTCTTTGTAATTTTTGTTGAAAGGTTACATTTTCTTTATTGTGTGTTTGAGATTTCAAATAGTTCAAAGCTATTTAAGAACTGATTGGGCAAACTTTCTTGGTGCATATCATTTTTAAGCAAATGTATAAGAACTTTAGAATAAGGGGGTAGTGAAAAGAGAATCAAATGATTAAAGAGCTCAAGGGTAGCTTTACTTAAATCTGCATTATATAGTGAAGGGTTTTATATGCATTTGAATGTTTTTGCAAACTTGTATGATCTCTATATGGAGAATACGTAGATATACTTATTTACTACTAGGATCGAAATGAAGGTCTAGTCAAGTATGGTCTTTTAGCTTAGGTTATTAGATAACTGAATAAGCTAAGTACTCCTAGGACAAAGATTTCCTGAATAGGAGGAATAAAATAAAGACACTTGCAGACTGTTCATCTCCATTAAGTTAGTATGATTGTAGGATGTCTGGGATGACGGTTTCATCCATTGAAGGACAAAACCTATGCGTAGAGTAAGGAAGCCTTAAGTCAAATCGGCCCTGAGTAGTGTTTATGATAGATGACCTTCATTCGAAGTACTGAATGAGAATACTTTGGCCAAAGTAGTGAAAGGTACGACATCCACCTAGATGTGAGATAGTTGAGACTACACTGTCAGTTCATTGTGATCCGAGTACTAGTTCGTGATTGTGAAATAGCAAGGTACTAGTTGTGTAGGACACAGCACTATGCTCAGTTGGTAATCGTTAAAGGATACCCTACCAATCTCTTCTTCGAAGGGAGGGCCGTTCATTGCAAAATGATCGTGCGGGGGACCGCATTATAAGTCCGTGGTTGGCGGAAAAGCGCCCGAGTGATGTTTCTCCTCCACAGCAAGCGGCCGATGTACCAAGATTTGAAAGGACAGATTCCTGGACCTTCTTACTTCTATTTGTGCAAAAGCTTACGAGCTATGTATGTAACTGTATTACTTTTAACTCTATATTTGCAATGAAAATGAAATTCATGTGGAAACATATTGTAACTTGTACATGTTTATCAATAAAGAAAGGAAGAAATTTTATTGTATTATCTTTGTTAGATGTTACTTTTACATGTTTTTAGTGAGAATTGGAAAGTTTTTAATTTACGCCGAATTGGGTCGTAACAATCTGAATGACTATACAACTGTAATAATTTATATATGACACAAATTCCGTATATGATACTCTCCTCTAATTAATCAGAATGGATGCATGCATGAATTACTTCTCAATCTTGCTTCCACACTCAATTCATGTCTCCTCAAAAATACACCCAAGGCATCTCCGTATAACCTGTATAAAAAATACATTGGTCAAGATCTCCATGTAGATCAAATTTAGGCATCTTTAGCATGATCCAACAATCAATTGTGTTCTTTTATTGGAAAAAAGGTACTAGGCGAAGGGATCAATTCACCATTCAAAAACAGTCAAAGGCATTTTATAGAGAAATATTCACTGACCTAATAGTAAAAGAACTAATATAGTCTAGCCTTTATTTTTAACTCGGTCTTGTTGGGCTGTAGAGTTGAAAATTATTTTGAATTTCTCATTTTCAGGCCAACTCAGGCATAATCATTGATCGTTGAAAGACAATTAAGCAGATCAAGTGTTCCTTTAAAACTTCTAAAAATACAAGTAAAATTGAGAGCAAGAGAGACTATGAGAGAATATATAAAAAAATCAAGAATGACAGGATTCTAAAAGGAAGTCAAACATAAAAGTTAGATGTAAAAGATGATCATTTTGAATATAAAATTCTTGTTCTGTTAATTATTGGTTGAATTTTCTTTTACATATAGAAATAATATTTTGTCAAAGAATGGAATGAGTTATATACCAACAAAGAAAAATGTCCTGCACAATTAAGCTGAGAAATTATGCATGCACCTTTGTAAGCTTGATATTCTTTGAATTTTGTTTTTCAAAATTCTTGATCTTAGAAGAATTACGAAGCCTTTCTGGAATTAAAGAACATAACAATGGGTCCTGCAAAGGAAACATTGGAATGTTAACAAAAATCTGTATTATCTATTCAGTTAGAACCTCACACAAGCTGTGTTGAACAATAGCCAGCCTAAGACATTTTCATTTTTTTTGGCTGATCAAACCCCAAGACAATAAACTCGTAGATTGAAACATAGTTAAACAAATTAGAACTATTCATGCTAAGTACACTTGCAGATTTGTTCTCAAATATTAGCTTCAACCGTTCATGAAAACGTAGTTACAATATTTGATGGACAATACCCGGTCTAAAAGACTTTCAATTGATTTTATTGACTAGAATCCATCACAATAAACTCATGGTTAGAAACAAAGATAATGTTATTAGAATTATTAGCACAATAGCTCAAAGACACTTCGTACTTGCATTTTTGTTCTCACATAAATAACATGAACTAAAAACTATTCCCTTCTTTTTTTGCTAAAGAAACCATTTCTATTAAGTATAAGGATGTCCTTTAAAAAAACCTAAGAAGTGCCATCAGCCGTTAAGAAATGATCACAAAAACCCATAAGGGGAGAAAGCAATACTTTTAGTTTTCAACATGATTAGTAACAAACATGGTTACGTACATGAAATGATTAAAAAGATGTTTACTAACAGCATAGACGAAGAGAGGGATGAAATCTATAGTATTACCAAAAATAAAAAAACTATGTTGTAGGGTTCAGAAAAAACCCCACTATATCCATATGGGCCCGGATTGAGGCTGGGACAAACAGCATTCACCCAGGGTCTGCCCAGAGCTCCCCAAGTTCCCTATGATTCCTCCTCAAGCTCTGTCACAGGAAACCTAGGGAACCCAAGGTGTATCCAGGCAAACTCATGCGAACCCATGGATTTCCCAAAAGAGGGGAAAAAATCATCTTTTAAAACTATTTCTATAACTAAAAAAGTTTCAAATGCCTAATTCGACTTCAAGTGATAAAATTGTAAAAATGGTGTGCTCCACGAAGGTTTGTGTGGTTTCAAAGTCCATAATTTGGGCTTGGTGGCATTTCCTTTGAACTCCACGAGGGGCATTGCCCCTCAACCTCACTAGGGGCATTGCCCCTAGTCCCCCATGAGAGGCAGTACCCCTCAACCACACTGGGGTCTCCATTCTCAACCCTCCGCTTGTTGCCATCCCCAAATCTAGACCCCTAGTTCCCTTAGTTAAGTGCAATTGATTGGGTACAAAAGAAGCTAAGGATTTGGTCTTTGTGCCCTCCAAATTGCATCTCTTGTCACATAAGAAGCTTGATTACAATGAGGGAGTGATGAGGGATTGGAATGTAAGTCTTGAGTGTGTGGACTTAGACATTATTGTTGCAAAACTTGCTGAAATCACTTTAGATGATGCAACTTCTATATATGACATGGCTAGTGGAAGTGGCATTATAACTCATGGTGGTTCAAATGAAATTGAATTGAATGTTGACTTTTATGCAATTGATCAAGAGGATATTAAGCTTATTGAATATTGATTGTATTTTTTATTGTATATTGACATTTGACAAATCACTAAATTATGAATTTATGAGTATTTCCTTTTTTCATATTATGAGGTATTTAAATACTTTGTTTACTGGCAATTATGAGTGTCAATGTTTTTATAAATTTAATATATCAAATTATTATAATTATATATATATATATATATATATATAAACCCGTACCCATACCCGAGGGAAAAAATGTCATACCAGCATAAATGAACCTCAAAAAGATACTTATCCTTGTACTAGGACTGGCAACTTTGATAAAAAAAAATAAGAGCATATTTAATCTAGTTTTTTATGCAAGCAAATATGGAGATCCATTTTCCATTTTGGGAGGAAAAAAATGGGCAACCTTTGGAGTTACAAATCTGTTGGTAAACAGATTTGTCACTACTTTCACTGCTTTTTAAATCATTGACTCACCCAAAGGGCAGTGACAAATATACCAGCAGTTGGAGAAGTTGTTATGGAGGCAGTTCTTTTGTATGATAAATTTTGAGACTTTTTCTGGGGTATGCATAACCAGAAAGCAAAAAAGGTACACTACTTAAACTAGAAAAAGAGGGAAAAATGTAAAGTATAAGCACAAAGTCTTAAAACATATACAGTCTATGGAAGGGAAAATGAAAAATTAAGGAAGATATTCATAAAATGTTGCATAAACATAAAGATAAGAACATCTAAATGAAGAATTGAATCAAAACTCTGAAAATACTGTACATATTCCACACAGCATTTATAAAAGGAATGTTAAAAAAAAAAATTGTTGCAAACTTAACATAAGAAAAATTCACAACCACAAAATCAATGATGCAAAGTCCATTAAAAAAATTTGGCATTCCAAATTTAGTGCACAAAGTCTCGTCTTCGATTCTTTTTACAAACATTTGTGTCATTTTCAATAGAGGAACTAGCAACCTGTGAAAGAAGACAAATGGCAAGTAACCTCAACTTCGGTGCATCCTTGCCATGCCATGTCCACCATCCAATAGGGTCATTTTGAACTAATGTAGCTCTATTTGACCTCGCCTTTGGTTTGTTGAAGGTTGGACCATGAAGATTCACAAATGCAAGCCTTCTTTCACCTCTTCACCATGAGATTGAGGCACTCTCCCAGGTCTTGTTGCATACCATTTCAGTTCAAGAGAATAGGCTGCCATATGAAGTGTAATGTCCCCTTCTCATCAATGATCAGCTTAGTAGTCCATCAGCCTATTCCGGAGGCCCGTAGGCTGGATTGTGGTGAAATCAGGGTTTCCTTGCTTGGAGGTTTTGTGGCATTTCTAGGTGTTTACTATTTATAGTAAATACTATTTTTGGCAGTGGTCATGTTAGCAGTGTTTCAGTATGTTCTTATTCTTGTTGGAGCAATTGGTTTTTTGGTGTAGCTTTCAAAATGCAGTATTTGATGTCAATTATTTAACTCAAGGCAATTAATATTATGTTTCATTGTTGACCCCTTGGCCTAGGAAGATAACTTTAAGTTGTTTTAAAAGAGGGTCATTGAGGGGGTACGCCTCATGAAGTAATTGATTAATATTTTTCTCAAAGTTATTATTGCCTTGGAATGGACGCCTTGGAGAGGAAATAAAGTGTTTATTTGAAAATTTAAAAATATTGCTATGTGAGAAAAGATGTCCCTCTTCTTGGAGGAGTTACAGAAGGTGAAGAGTCACCTCTCTTTCTATAAAAGAGAGTTTTGCTCCAGCATTTTGGTATCTCATGTTTATGCTAAAGTTATGCTATCGAATTGACTACTCAATTTGTACTTCGAGGAATGCTGACCTCCTAGTTCTCATCCAATTTCCTGTTTGCAAGATAACACCTAGTTGGTTTTCAGGCTGCTTCTCAAATCAAACTAGCAGACAGAGCTTCAAAGTGGTGAATTTTGGTGTGATTTTCAGTTTTCAAGTTGCTGGTTTCTACATAGCTGAAAGTCTATTTTGTTTCCAGCTTCTTGTTTTGCTTTCAGCTTCTTGTTTTGTTTCCAACTTCGATTTTGTTGCCTATATTAATTTCTATTAAGAAGCTATCAACCATTCCTGATGTTTTGCACTTCAACAAGAATTTGAATATTATAGAGTTTGTTGGTGTTTCAATTCGCACCTTTGGAGTGCGTATTGGAAACAGACAACCATGCACAAATGAACTGCTCTTCAAATTAGGAGGGGAAGCTCCCTCTTTTGCTGATATGTGTAAAAACTAAAGTATTCTAAATTCCTATCTTTTTGACTAAGCTGGTAGAGGCACAAGGTTATAATACCAAGAACATTGCATTTAAGGTTTTCTCTGCTTTCCGCAGATCTTAACTACAACTAGGCTAACGCTAAAACTATCCTATCTCCTCTAGAAACACAGAGCAAGAGGAATTAGGAACAATTGGGAATGGTTTACGATAAACTCCATCTCAAGATTCCCAAGGAGGTGGAACACTCTATCCGAGGTGTAGGCTGAAATAAAGGTTATTTGAGACGACATGAAATGGTAAGCTAGTTCTCAGGATTCCTAAGGAGGTGGAACACTCTATTCGAGGTGTAGGCTGAAAGTAGATTACTGGAAACAAACATTAAACAACAATCTTTATTTCTAAATTCCCAAGGAGGTAGCATACCTATCCAAGGTGTAGATATGAAAGAAAGACTATTAAAAACAACATCAAACGATAATCTTTATTTCTAAATTCCCAAGGAGGTAGGATACCTATCCGAGGTGTAGATATGAAAGAAAGATTATTAAAAAAAAAAAATATGGGACAGCAAATTGCATAATGAGACACACACACAATGAACGATCAAACCAGCTTTATATTAAACAAAGTGAACCAATACAGAATAGCAATATTGCATGGTGTTGATGTGTTTTTCATGACCACACCAACACAAAATAAAGTTTCCCAACGGATACTCTATCCTCTCTTGAACAAAGTGTCCTGCTTGCTAAGATTGCGAGAAAGATCATGCATTTAACTCCAAGGTTCCTTCATGCAACAAATATAGTCTCAGTTGGCTTGATGTGATTTGCTAGTATTTCAAGGGGACTTACAAAATTGTTCAACAGCGAAGAACGAAATTTGAATGCTCATAAGGTTTGTCTATAAAGCTCTTGTTTCCTAAACTAACCAGAAAGTAGTGAATTGAAATGGTGCAAGGTTTAGAAAGTCTAAATTCTATCCTAAGTGCGGGTTATGGAGCTCAACTTCAGCAAACTTGAACCAAACTTCACTTTGCCTCACGTCGGACAGCTTCCATGGAACCGCTGCAATCTTCAAGGGAGGTGACTAAAGCTATTCAAACCACCACTTGACATGAAGATATGTCATGTCCCCTTCCAGTTGACATCTCTCAGAGCTCACGATTAGCCTATTATGCAACCCTCGTAGGCTAATGGGATGGATAGAGGGTCTTGACGGAGCTTGGCTTGGCTTCAGTTGTCAGATTGTTATCAGTTGGCTTTCGTTCGGGCTCATTCGGACACCATTTGCCTGGATTGCTATTTTTAGCAGTATTTGGCACTTAGTGGAGCACCCCTGCTATTTTTAGCAGTATGGTCTGGTCATGTGAGGAATCACTCCCTAGTTCGCCAGCTTCAGACGGTTCGAGAATCGGATATTTTTTGAGGGAGATATTAATATTTAATTGATTTAATTAAATATTAATAGTTTGAAGCTATATTATAAAGTTATAATATTTTTAATATTATAACTTAAGTGTTTTGACTCAAGGGGGCGACCATCATTGAAGGGGGTCGTTTTAAATTATATTTTATAATTAAAAATGTGATTTTAAACTATTGAAAAATTAAAAGAAGTTCGAATTATTTTTAATGAAAACCTAATTGTGAGAAATCGAGCTTTTGAAGAATATAAGGGATTTTCATTGAAAATCGAGCCATCATTATTGAAGTCGACTTTTGCTAAGATTATTCTTCTGAGAACAGAGCCAAGGGTTCCAGTTTTCAACTTGCATTGGAGAACGTGCAATCTTCAGTGTGTGTGATTCAGAGGCTGTGAAATACCAGCTGATTTATTGCCAGACAGAGAGATAGCTTCATTCAGAGGTTGTCGCAGAAGCTTCACAGTTAATTTATCTTCAGGGTTTTTGGCCGGGAATATATTCAGAAAGGGTCTACTACCTTGGGCGCCTATTTCACAAATTCCATACCAAGCTGATTGAGCCGTACTTTTAATTCATTGCTGTTGTCTCAGCCGTACCTTTCTACAGCAGATCCGTACCAACATTAAAAGGGCCGTACTTTTGTTCTTGAGAAAAGCGCTTCATCCTTTGGTCTCCAGTCTTCACCAACAAGGGCGCACTTGCATCTGGTATCAATCCGGATCATTCGACGGAGGGAGAAAGGATCATATATTGCAGCCGTACCAGTTCTATATCATTCTCAGCTTGCTGCAAATCAGGTTCTTTGATTAATATTTGTCTCATCTTGCCTGTATATCTGAGATATCTTATTGTAATTGCTATGGAAAAATTAATGCAAGCAAGGGTTATTGATTTCTGAGCTTATTTATGTTAGATCTGAGCTTATTGTATTAGCAATTTTATATCAATTTCCTTTCAAAATTGCATTCTTTCTTATTCATGCAAAAACATCAAAAAAATCAAAATACACCAAAACAGTCAAAAAACACACAGTTTCGAAAAACAGGGGAAACAAGGGTTTCTACAGTGGTATCAGAGCTAAATCCTGCCATCCTGAGGGTTTAGCAATCTTATGCAGCCACAAGAGTTTGGGTCTCACAGGTATTATACTCGCAGGAGAGCCTTGATTGATAGGCAATAGGGTTCGATCCGGCAGCCGGGAAACATGGCTGACAGAACAGATATTCCTAGAACAAAGATTCCTCATAACCCTAGAGATCAGGACGATGCAGAGGTTTTAGACACTCTCAGAGACTTACGAGCAGGTCAACGGCAGTCCAACAATGTGCTACAGCAGTTGACAATGGCAATCCAGAGGTTAGGGACGTCAAGGAGACCGTCACCACGTCGTGACAAGGACAGGAGTGATGCAGGATGCCGGAGAGCACCTAGGACTGTTTCACGGACAGCAGACAGGCCCACTAGGCCTACTTTTATGAGACACGAGCCCGATGAGGCTATTGCAGGTGAGGAGCATGAGAAGTTGTTCGCAGATACACTTATGGCAGGGAACGAGGAGTGGGAGTTAGTACCACCTGATGTCAGAGAGAGGATTTCCTTTGACAGATTTGTTACACAGAGGAGAGAACATCAAAAAAGGTCGACAGGATTGGAGACCTAGATATCAGAATAATGATCTAAAGCATGCTACCAATAGACTCAATCTAGCGATGATCGATGGTAGTGGCAAGGTTACAGCTCAGGCCTGGATCAGTAAGCTAGACACTTTCCTCACATTGCGTCTGATGGCTGAGAGAGATGCTATCAGATATGCGACATTACATCTGGAGGGAGTAGCTTACGACTGGTGGCACCACGGGATGGTGACACTCCAACATGATCGGATCACCTCATATCAGGAGTTTGTTGACAGGTTGGTGGAGCGGTTTGACAGGAAGGATCCAGAATCCTATTTTAGAGACTTGGCTCAGCTGAGACAGAGTGGCAGTTTGGAGTCTTATATTGGTGACTTTCAGAAGTTATCAGTTATGGTTCCTAATATTTCAGAGAGGCGACTTGTAGTGCTCTTCATGGAAGGGCTGACGGAACCATTGAGAGGTTGGATCAAAGCCTTTGATCCTCCTTCGTTACAGGAAGCGATGAAAAAGGCACGTAGTATGGAGTTGGCAGCACCATCCAGTAGATTCAACTCCAGAAACAATTCTTCTTTCAGGGATAATAAGGGCTTCAACAGAAATAGAGAGAAATCAGATTTTATCAAAGAAAAATCAGATTTCAAAAATGATACAAAGGGAAAATCAGCAGCACCACCTTTGGATCGAGAGGCTCTTAATGATCTATGCAGGAAGAAGCTTTGCTTCTACTGCAAAGGTCCCTATGATGCCAATCACGATTGTCCTTTGAGGCCTAACGGCAAGGCAAATCGAGTGACGTGGGCTTACTACGAGGATTCGGAATCAGAGAATTCCGAACAGCAGGAGAGTTCTGAAGAGTCAGAGTCAGAGGCTTCAAAGCCTAAGGCAAAGGCAGAGTCAGAGCTTCAGATTCAAGAGGCACGTCTATCTAGCATTCAGCAGGAGGGTTCATTCAAACTTCGTGGAGTTTTGGCAGGACAGAGGGTCATTACCCTTCTTGATACAGGAGCCACCCACAATTTTATCGATGCTAGATTTGTGGAGAAGCGCGGACTCATCACTGAGGAGTTTGAAGGCATTAGGGTTAAGGTGGCAGACGGTTACACTCTCAGGTGTGAACGTATGATTAAGGATCTCCCCTTGCGCTTGAACAACTATGAGTTCAAGGCTGATTATTACGTGGTGAACATGGGGGATATTGACTTAGTCTTGGGTATGAAGTGGCTTCATTAACTTGAGGAAGTCACTCTTCGTCTCAAGGACATGGAGATTCGTTTTGATGTGGATGGGAAGACACATATTCTCAAGGCAATTCGGACAGCAACATCAAAACTATTTCTTTTCGTCGGATGGAGAGACTCATGCGACATGACATGGTAGAGTGGGCTGCCGAGTGCACATTGGCACCTATACAGGAGGGACAGTAGAAGACTGAGTATCATCCTGACATACAGCAGTTGAGAGTCAAGCATGAGAAGGTATTCAGTGATATTCCACCAGGGAGACCTCCAGACAGGGGCATTGAGCACATTATAGAGCTCGAGGAGGGCGCTAAGCCCGTTATGATTACTCCTTATAGACATCCCAAGCGGTTGAAAGATGAGATCGAGAAAATGATCAAGGAGTTACTTGCTATGGGTCACATTCGACCTAGCAAATCACCATTCGCTTCTTCAGTTGTTCTAGTGAAGAAGAAGGATGGCACCCTACGCATGTGCATAGACTACAGAGTCCTGAATAAGAGGACTATCAAAAACAGGTATCCAATACCTCGTATCGATGAGCTTATTGATGAGCTCCATGGTGCATGCTACTTCACGAAGATAGACTTAAGGTCAGGATATCATCAGATTAGGGTTCGTGAGCAGGACATTGAGAAGACTGCATTCCGTTGTCATTGTGGACATTTTGAGTTTGTGGTGATGCCATTTGGGCTCACTAATGCGCCAGCGACATTTCAGTCCACCATGAACAGAGTCTTCCATTCACTGCTGAGGAGATTTGTACTTGTCTTCTTCGATGACATTCTTATTTACAGCAGAACTTGGCAGGAGCATTTGGCTCATCTGGAGACCGTGCTCAGTATTTTGGAGAGGGAGTCCTTGTACGCCAAGGAGTCCAAATGTGATTTGGGGATGACCGAATTGTTATACTTAGGTCATATTATCAGTGCAGAGGGAGTGCGGGTGGATCCTGAGAAGATCCGCGCTATTATAGACTGGCCTACTCCGGCGAACCTTACACAGCTGCGGGGATTTCTTGGTTTGTGTGGGTTTTACCGCAGATTCATGAATGGTTATTCACGTCATGCAGCACCTATGACGGACTTGTTGAAGAAGGGTGCATTTTGTTGGACTCCTGAGGCACAGGAGTGTTTTGTGAGGTTTAAGGAGTTGATGACTACGTGCCCAGTGTTGGCACTACCAGATTTTTCGAAGCCTTTTGAGCTTCAGTGCGATGCTTATGGCGAGGGCATTGGTGCGGTGCTTATGCAGGACAAGCACCCTATTGTGTATGAGAGTCGTAAACTCAGAGGGCCAGAGAGGCTCTATAGTATTTATGATAAGGAGATGCTCGCTATAATGCATGCCTTGGCAAAATTTAAGCAATATCTTGTGGGCAGCAAATTCTGCATTAAAACTGACCACAACAGTTTGAGACACTTTCTAGGGCAGCGAGATCTCAATGATCGTCAGCAGAAGTGGGTAAGTAAATTGCAGGCATATGACTTTGATATCTCTTATATCAAAGGCACCCAAAATGTAGTAGCTGATGCTCTTTCACGCAGACCTTATCTGAGCTCTATGGTTCACATTTCAGAGGATTGGAGGCATTTGATTGTGGCAGAGTATGCCAAGGATACTTGGGCTTCCAGCATTGTTGAGGGATCGACGATTGACACCAGGTACACGCTTGTGAATGACTTGATCATTTACAAGAACAAGATTTATTTGATCCCAGGTTCAGAGGTGAAGAACATTATCATGCGAGCCTTTCATGATGTACCTACAGCAGGACATCCCGGGTACTTCAAGACGTATAGATAGATTCGGGAGAGATTCGCATGGAAAGGACTTAAAAGCAGATGTTCTTCAGTATTATGCGTCAGTACCCTTTTGTCAGCATGAACAAGCGAGAGAACAATTACCGCAGGATTATTGCAGCCACTTCCGATTCCTGACAGGAAGTGGGAATGCCTGTCGATGGATTTCATTACGGGCTTGCCTAAAGCCCAAGGACGAGATTGCATATATGTAGTTGTGGATCGGCTAACGAAGTATGCCCACTTCTTTCCAATTACCACCACTTACACAGCTACACAGGTAGCAGAGGTCTTCTTCCGTGAGGTATTCAGATTACATGGGTTGCCTCGGAGCATTGTGAGCGACAGGGATAGTGGTTCTGAGTCACTTCTGGCATGAGGTGTTCAGCTTGTGGGACCGAGCTTACACCGAGCACCAGTTACCACCCGCAAACTGATGGGCAAACGGAGATAGTGAATAAATGGGTGGAAGGTTGCCTCAGGAACTATATTGCAGGGCAGCAAAAGGCATGGGTCAAGTGGATTCATTTGTGTGAGTATTGTTACAACACGACATTCCATATGACCATTCAGATGTCCCCTTTCATGGCGTTGTATGGTTATGAGGCGCCAAGTTTTCTGGATTTGCTACTGAGTGACAGTAGAGTGCCGAGTGCTGGAGACTTGTTGCAGGAGAGTCAGGACACTATGAGGGCTCTCAAGGAGAATATTGCTAAGGCACAGAATCAGCAAAGCAGACGCTTCGAGGTGGGTGACATGGTTTATCTTATGCGCAACCATAAGATACTACCTTAGGAAGAGTGGTTCGAGAAGCTTAAGCCACGATATTATGGTCCTTTCAGGATTCTGAGGCGTGTTGGAGAGGTGGCTTACGAGCTAGAGCTTCCTGCGGAGAGCAAGGTCCACAATGTTTTTCACGTGTCACATCTCAAGAAGGCGTTGGGACACCGTGTGGTACCTTCAGTTGTTTTACCTCCCTTAGATGATGAGGGAAAGTTGATTCTAGTACCTGAGTCTATCCTGGAGTACAGAGAGAGAGTTGCGTAGGAGGACTATCAGGGAATATTTAGTGAAATGGAGAGATTTGCCAGTGGAGGATGCTATATGGGAAAGCGAGGATATTCTGCAGCATCCGGAGTTGAGATTGCTTGAGGACAAGCAATTTCAGGAGGGGCGGACTGTCATGTCCCCTTCCAGTTGACATCTCTCAGAGCTCACAATTAGCCTATTATGCGACCCTCGTAGGCTGATGGGATGGATAGAGGGTCTTGACGGAGCTTGGCTTGGCTTCGGTTGTCAGATTGTTATCAGTTGGCTTTCGTTCGGGCTCATTCGGACACCATTTGCCTGGATTGCTATTTTTAGCAGTATTTGGCACTCAACGGAGCACCCCTGCTATTTTTAGCAGTATGGTCTGGTCATGTGAGGAATCACTCCCTAGTTCGCCAGCTTCAGACGGTTCGAGAATCGGATATTTTTGAGGGAGATATTAATATGTAATTGATTTAATTAAATATTAATAGTTTGAAGCTATATTATAAAGTTATAATATTTTTAATATTATAACTTAAGTGTTTTGACTCAAGGGGGCGACCATCATTGAAGGGGGTCGTTTTAAATTATATTTTATAATTAAAAATGTGATTTTAAACTATTGAAAAATTAAAAGAAGAAGTTCGAATTATTTTTAATGAAAACCTAATTGTGAGAAATCGAGCTTTTGAAGAATATAAGGGATTTTCATTGAAAATCGAGCCATCATTATTGAAGTCGACTTTTGCTGAGATTATTCTTCTGAGAACAGAGCCAAGGGTTCCAGTTTTCAACTTGCATTGGAGAACGTGCAATCTTCAGTGTGTGTGATTCAGAGGCTGTGAAATACCAGCTGATTTATTGCCAGACAGAGAGATAGCTTCATTCAGTGGTTGTCACAGAGCTTCACAGTTAATTTATCTTCAGGGTTTTTGGCCGGGAATATATTCAATAAGGGTCTATTACCTTGGGCGCCTATTTCACAAATTCCATACCAAGCTGATTGAGCCGTACTTTTAATTCATTGCTGCTGTCTCAGCCGTACCTTTCTACAGCAGATCCGTACCAGCATTAAAAGGGCCATACTTTTGTTCTTGAGAAAAGCGCTTCATCCTTTGGTCTCCAGTCTTCACCAACAAGGGCGCACTTGTATCTGGTATCAATCCGGATCCTTGGACGGAGGGAGAAAGGATCATTTATTGCAGCCGTACCAGTTCTATATCATTCTCAGCTTGCTGCAAATCAGGTTCTTTGATTAACATTTGTATCATCTTGCCTGTATATCTGAGATATCTTATTGTAATTGCTATGGCAAAATTAATGCAAGCAAGGGTTATTGATTTCTGAGCTTATTTATGTTAGATCTGAGCTTATTGTATTTATTAGCAATTTTATATCAATTTCCTTTCAAAATCGCATTCTTTCTTATTCATGCAAAAACATCAAAAAAATCAAAATACACCAAAACAGTCAAAAAACACACAATTTCGAAAAACAGGGGAAACAAGGGTTTCTACAAGATACCATCACAACGATGCATACCATCATTCAAACTGTGATTGAAGTTAGGTCCACAACGTTTCCAGTTGACCACACAAGGCGAACACACCATCAGTGAGCTCGCTAGTGGTATGGATAAGCAAAGCTTGCTTAGATCAAACACCACATTCCATTATTACTATCTACTTGCATGAAATGAAATTTACTCTACTTTAAGCTACTACTTGAATCGGAAGGACGAAGAAATCTTGCTAGCTGCTCACAACAAAAGATGAGATCATCATCAATGAAAACTCTTTTTATTATGAGAGTGTTCACAACAATTTCTTACAAAGCTTTCAAAGGAAAAACTTTCCTTCTTCTTCAAACTATGTTACCAATCTACGCTATCAATCTACACTATCAGTCTCTCTATTCTAGTCTCTACTCTAATGAAGTACAAATGAGGGGGGATGCCTCTTTTATAGATGGCCAAATCCAATGGACGGCCCAAATTCAATTACAATGAAGGGCTCAGATTGAGCGATATAAGCCCTAACCCTAAAAACTGCCACCAAGAAAAGTGGGGTAATAAATGAACAATTAATTTCACCATAATCTTCTAGAAGGTTCTCGTCCAAGAACACGTTCCCACTGTTCTTCTCTCTGACTGCAAATTTGATGAATCTGATCGACACTGCTCCATCTTCTAGGATTGAGATGGCGGGTACGTTCAGGTATTTGACAGCGATCCTCCTCCCTATTGTCATTGCACCTTTGGTTATGTGGAGTATGCTATAGAACATCCTGCTGGGTCACTGCTAGAGAAGGACTTCACACCTGGGAAGAGTTCCTCTATTTTGTTCTTCAATCCATCCTGTTGTTGTTCTTTAACATTGAAGCCCTTTTGTTCATTCCTCATCCTTAGCCTTGAGGATGTTTTAGTGCTTGAGGATGATCCTTAATGCCTGGGCCTTCATCTTTTTCTCTACTCTGATCTCTGTCTTGGACTCGCCCGCTTCTTCCTTGCCACCGACCTCTCTGGATTGGGTGCATACTAGGTCCTTGTGGAGAAACATCCAACACTTAGTCGTTTCTTCCAACATGCAACTTTTCTTCTTTCGAGGTTGAAATGTAGTCTTGGAGTATTTGCTCCAGCACTTCAATTCCTCCCACTCTGGTTCTGACACTCATCCTGCAAAACAAATAAAAGAAGAGCATCAAAACATAATATAAATTCCCTTTACTCACCTGATACCCATGTTTTGATCTCCAATGTCTGAGTGATCTCCGGATCTAATAGGGTTCATCATTTTTCTCTAGCCAACTTTTGCTTTCTTCATAACCTTTCAACATCTGTGTGCTAGGGCGCATATCATCATAACATTTGAGTTTCGCTTCATCTTCAAATTCTTCATGCCTTAGACAAATTTCCCCTTCTTGAGGGCACATTTGAGGTGGGGTCAAGGAATTTCAAACGCCACAGAATATTTTCATATCTTCATTCTGGCTTGGAAAATTATTTCCCCTTAGAAATTTCATCACAAATCACCTAGGCATCCATCTTCAATATTTCTCCCTTTGACTTAGAAAATTATTTCCCCTTAGAAATTTCATCACAAATCACCTAGGCATCCATCTTCAATATTTCTCCCTTTGACTTAGAAAATTTTACATCCTCTACCTAGAAAACTTCATCAACCAGGCGACCACTTAAAATCTCCACTTTACAATCTCAGGTAAGGTGTGGAGAGCTTCAAAATTATCCCACTCAAAGAATATCCAAGACCCAGAAAAAGATTTCCCCTCAAAAATATTTTTCATGTGTACACCTACGAAGGGGTACGTTTATTTTTTTTTATCTATTTCCACCTTAGAAAAATATTCTTCCTTAAGTCTTAATTCATCCTCCCTTGGGCGTATTTTATTCCCTTGCTTTTCCTTAGAAAATTTATCTACTTGCTACCACAAGCTGGGCGCATCTGCTAGGGGCTACTGGAACTTTTCTTGCCTTAGGAAAATTTCTCAACTCCAACCTCTTGAGAGCGCATTTGGCTAGGGGAGGTGGAATTTTCCCACACTTAGAAACTTTTTCACAACTACTTCCCTCCACCTTGGGCGCATTTAGGTAGGTCTCTTTCCATTTTTAAAACACTTAGGAATATTTTCAAGTCACCTCACCTCCATCTAGAGCTTGGGCGCATTTGGGAGGTTGAGCTTCCAGTTCTCATGACTTAGGAATTTTCAAGCTAACACATCATCTTGGGCGCACTTTGCCCTTGGAGCTTCCAAATTCCATCACTTAGAAAATTTGCAAACCTCTTCCTTCAACTTGATGGCGCATTTGAGGGGGTGGCCTTCCAGTTTTGGAGACTTAGAAATTTTTTTCTCATCTCCATCCTTAAGATGGGTGCATTTGGCCCTTTCTCATTCCATTTTTCTCCACGCTTAGAAATTTTTAAGCCTCCAGCCATCATGGGCGCGTTTAGGAGGGGATACTTACATTTCAACACTTAGCAAAATTTCCAACCCTCTCACCTTAAGTTTGGGCACATTTCACAGGTGGTGGAGGAATTTCCCATGCTTTGAAAACTTTCCCAAACTCCACCTTAAGGATGGGCGCATTTCATGGGGTCTACAGGAAGTTTCACCACTGAGAATATTTTCCTTCACCCACCTCCAAGACAGGGCACATTTGACTAGTGGAGAAGGAAATTTCCATCACTTAGACCTTTTCTCAGCTCATCCTCAACAAGGGCACATTCAAGGGGTCCTGCAGGAACCTTTTGATACTTAGCATATTTCCATCCTTCAGCCAGCTTCACCTTGGGCGCATTTAGGGGGGGGAGGAAATTTCTTCAGACTTAAGCGTTTTTCCATGCTTCCTCACCTGCCTTGCTTTCTCTGGTTTACTATTTTTAGTAAGCCTCTGGTTTTCATACTTTTGTAGCTTGGATTGATTTGAAATTTTCACCACAGGATCCTCATGATCTAATTGACCTATTCACACTGCTCACACTGCCATCTTGTGTCGACCTGCTATTTATAGCCTGTTCTGGAGGTGACTTACTATTTATAGTAACAGCTTGATTTCAAGACTTCTGCAACTTTGCTTGATGTGAAATTTGTCCCATGGTGTCCTCGTAGATTGACTAACTTGTTCACACTGGTGCCTCACGCTGCCCTGCTATTTATAGCCGGTTTCTAGAGTGACTTACTATAAATAGTAAGTGCTCAGATTGCCTTCAAATTTTACCAATGGATTCCTTGAGAGATGCTGATCGCAGAGAGATACATTACTTTTCGGAGATTCTGGCGTTTTACCCCTCATTTTGGGTCCCGAAGCTGGAAACCCTAATCTAACTTGCATGTTGCTCAAAAGATCTCCGTTTGACACCGTTTCTATTGCATGTCACTCTGTTCGTGTTGCTGAAGTGCTAGGCAGCTGCCAGAGTGATCCTGCTAAAAATAGTAAGTGTCTAAAAAAGTGAACAACTCTGCTTGCATGTTACCTTGTTGCGTAGCTCTTGAGAAACCCATGAAGAATATGCTGACATGCACTGAAAAATCTTGCATACAAACCCTAAAATTTTCTCTCGAAGACAACTCTGCAAAAAAGTCTTGATCCTGGTTTGCATGTTACATGACTACGAAGCTCCTAAAAAACCCACAAAGAATATCCAGATATGTGTTGAAGACTCCAACATGCAAACCCTAAAAATAGCCTCCAAAGTCAAGACTGCAGAAAGTTATCATCTCATCTTGCATGTTATATCATTGTGTAGGTCTCGGAAAACCCAAAATTATTCTCCAGACATGCACCGAAAAACTTTGCATGCAAACCCTAAAAATAGCCTCTGAAGCCTAAATCGTTGAAAGTCAACATCTCGGTTTGCATGTTATACCATCATGAAGGTTTTGAAAAAACCAAAAAGAATCTCCAGACGTGCATTGAAAAATCATACATGCAAACCCTAAAATTGGCTTCGAAGCCCAGAATTGCTAAAAATAGCAAGTTGTCAGATCTAGCTCAAAATTCGCAGGAAGATAACTTGTTCTAAGCACGATGTAACAGTCAAAATTCCATTAGCCAACTCAATTTGACCTCAAACTAACATGAAGAGTGCAAACCCTAATTCTACAGACTTGGCCAAAAACTCAATTTACGCTCAAAGACGGGCACATCCCCAGAAAGACAGACAGCAAAGAGAGAGACAGCGGGAAAAACCAAAGCCAAAAGACGAGAACGAAGCAAAAATTAGGGGGTCCCCATTTTGAATGGGGTGATGTGTGAAAAGGTCACAATACATGGCAGGGTGGGCACAACAATTTGTTATCACAGCAAAAGTTAAAATACAATGAGCAAGGTGCTCTTATTTATAGAACCTCAAAGGAGTAGGGAACCCTAAAATCTCCTTAAGTTAACATACAGTCTTGCAAGCATGCAAGAGTTTATTACTAAGTCTAAATGTATGCAACCTAACAGTTAACTGGAAAAACTACCTCAGTTAACTGATTCTAAACTAAACTTATTGGACTTTGCAACACGTAATTCCTTATTGATATGAGAGTCAATTGATAACCAACATCAGTTAACTGAAAACTAACTAAACTAGAACTCCATCTGTACATAGGTATCTCCAAAATAGACATGCAATGATATGTGGGACAGCGAGTTAACTTGGAAAGAGGCATCAAGTTAACAACTATGTCTAATGTCTATCCTGAAAAGGTGGGACATCCTAATCTTGTAGTTAACCGGCTACAATCACGAGTAATTAACTCCTCCAACAAGTTGTTAACTACCTCATCATCCGGAGAATGTCACATGCCTCAACTATCAATTCATTGCTTGTCAACAACTTGAGCAATCCTAGAAATATCTACACACTTAAACTGGCAGTTCACAAACTAGTAATTCTAGCGGCTCCGTAATTGGAGTGATGGCCTCTGTTTCTTTTGTAGCTTGATGCTTCTGACGCCTTTCTTGATTTTCATCAATGGATGAGTGTTGCATGATAAAACCGCAAAGTTTGACTATGAACACTCTAGCTGTGAGAAATGCACACGAACTCGCTGCGCACGCAAAGTTCCAACAGTATTCAACCCTCTAAACTAGCCTTGGAAGGCTATCAGCTATACGAGGTATGAAAGCATGTGGACTTTGGGTGACTATGCCTTGTCAAATTGTCTAAATCAACCCTCCGGATGCGCTTGATGCAAATCAGTGTCAGCTTTTCTTATGAAATCGTGAATCAAGACCGATTTGATCTTGAATTCAATCTAAGTGAGCTTGATTCTGAAAAACTAGCCTGTTGACTGTAAACACGGATATGTTCTAACAACTTTTTCCGGTGAGCTAAAAAAAGCTTCTAGTGAGGCTAAAAATACCCTGTCGAAGGGCAATTTTTACGAAAAATTCTGAGACATGGGTTTTGTAGAGAATGTATTTCTAAGCAAACCCACAACATCAGAAATTCGAAAAAATGTTTTTTTGCTTGGCATGCAAAGGCTTTTCGGAAAAAAGCAATAGGGGGCAGAAAGGGCTTCAGAAGCTTTTTCTCCCGAAAAATTCAGACATATGGGTTTTTTAGCCGCCAATGTGTTGATCAAACCCAATTCCTTTGTTTTTTGAAATGTTGATTTTTTCACCACCATGCAAAGGAATCCTTAAAAAAAAGCAAAGCTACGAGGCAATTTTTCCTAAAAAATTCTAGCACATAGGTTTTGTAGAGAATGTTATGCTCAACGAACCCAGATGATCAGAACTATGAAAAATTGTCCTTCACTTGGACATGCGAGAGAAAACCTAAGACAAGGATAGAAGAAATATGAGAGTGAGAAGATAGAAGTTATATTCTGCCTCTCTAAAAATAACACCTATGCCTTGAATGAAGTCTAGCATGCATGTGCTGAAAGATGAAGTCTGGAAAATTATTCCTCTGAGCAATCTAGACATGTAACTACAAAGAACACTGAAAAATTCTTCCTGTAGTGCCTCCAAAACTTGCTTGCACAAGAAAATATGTGTTTTCCTTCAACCTGTGATGAAGGAAATGGCCACCCAAGCGCATATTTAAAGAAGTTTTATGAGTTAAGGCATCACATGCAAGTAAAACCCTAAATTCAGGAAGCAATATTCTCATTGGACTTCATTCAGTTAATAAAAATGAAGACTGATCCTTCAAATAGGTGCTACTCAACATGCAAAGAGCAAATACGCCACATGCAAGAAAAATGGAGGATTTTGCAATTCGATTTGGAGGTGAAACTAAAGTTATATTATTATTTTAATTCAATTCAAAAATCCCTCCATTATAGGGCGTCCAAAGCATGCACTTTAGTTTCGCAAAAAATTTAAGTCAAAGTTTGACTTTAGGCGCCATTATTCTCAGACTTAGAAACTTTCTTGAAATTTCCAACTTTTTAGCCTTTACGTCACTGAAACCTCTGTTTGACCCTAAATTTCGGATGCTCGGTTGATCCTGAAGCTGAGTTGACACATTCATCATGTAGCTAGATCATGAAAAAATGTTGCTACGAGATGTGAAAGCTAAAAAATTCATCTCGTGCCTTGAATTCTAGGGCGCCTTTTCCCAAAAGGGTGCATGTTTCACCAGACACAGCGAATTTCTATATATTGACCCTCTGTGCTTCAATCTGCAACTGTCGATGACTAACGATTCTCGCCGACTGGATGCAAAATCCATTGCAAAGCTGGAAGAATTCCAGAAAGGATAACTAGTATTGCAACGTCTGAAAATAGATTCATCAGGCTCAAATTCAAGGGCGCCCCTGGCCTGCAAGGGCGCAATTGACCTTCTGAGACACATTTTGCAACTTGTAACTTTCAATAGAATGCTCCAGTTTGACCTTTGTTGCCAATAGCTGGATTGCTCCAATGTTCGTGTTGATGATCTCATCGTGGAGATTGAACAACTCTGAAGAGATGTTCCTAGGAGTGACGAAGCCAAAAGACTGCATCTGAGGCCCCATAAAGTTGGGCACCTTTTCCAAGAAGGTTGCATTTTTCCAACACTTCAAATTTCTACTTGCTTTCGTCTCCGATGTTTTACATTGAATCTTCATCCACGGGCGTTTGACAAGTCCAGAGAGCTAACAGCTAGATTCATCACGTAGCTAGAAGGATTTTGAGCAGATTTCTTGAAGAAGACAGTTGTTGAAAACTTCATCTAATTGACCAAAAAGCTAGGCACCCCTGACCTGCAAAGGTACACCTAACATTTTAACTTTCATTTTATTCTTTGTTTGATGTGCTCACCGGATCAACAGCTACAGTCGTTTAGTATGTCTTATGAACTAGCGAACGGATCCATCGTGAAGCTGGACTGAAGCTGGAAAGATCATTTGAAGATAGCAAACTCAAACATTGACTGCAAGTTGAGTTAAACTAAATCAGATTTAAGTCAATTAAAGATCATCTGAAGATAGCAAAATCAGATGCCTCTTCTACGTGTACGAATATTGCAAAGTTGACTTGGACAGATACTAGGCAATCATCTCCCACGTAGCAAGGCAAAGTGTTTCTAGATTTAGAATATTTTTTTCCATTTTTTACCTTTTGAAAATCCCCTCCATCGCGAAGCATCTTTTTCAGCATCTTTCGCCACAGAATCTTCGTAAAGTGTTTGAGGCTTAGATTTCAACACCTAGTACCGGCTAATGGCCATTGACAACCTCAGAGGTCTTAACTTTTCTCTTGAAAAAGTGAAAGAGACCCACCAGACTTAAACTAACTTTTTCTTGATTCTGACTTCACCAATGTGATCATGAAGTGAAATAAGCCAATCAAAATTATTTTCAGTCAATTCTGGAAAGATACTATTTTTAGGGTTTTTCCTAAAAATAGGGGCCCGGAAACCCTAATTTTCTAAATTTGCCAATATCTTCCGAACAGTAAACCCTCAAAAATCCCATGCTTTGTTTGACCTAAAACTGACTTTTGACGACAATTTTATAAGATTTAGACCATTTTAATCAAAATGCCTTATTGAAGCAAAAATTTTATTTTGGGTACAACATAGTTTAACATGTGTTTTACAATAGCCAAACCTATGGACACAAACCTTTAATTAAAAATGAACATGGTACCAGGACTCCACCATCTGCATGAACTGCCCATTGCATTTATACATGTTATGATAGTTATGCAACTATTATCTAATTATATAAGTTGTATTTTATGGTTATTATATTTATAATTTGCTTCGCAACACTCGTATGTCAGATGATATATGTTTATATCTTGTACTCTTATCTCATGGCTTTTGCTGGTACCTAGTGCAAGAATACATTTTTGTACCATATTTTTTAAAAAGATTTTAACTAGATATACTCTGAATTATGCATAAGGCAGTGTACCTCTTCAGAAGCAGAACTTGTATCGGAATCAATTGGATCATGCCTTGCTTCAAAGAAAACATTCCTTTTGTTATCACTCAGCTTACTGTTCTTCATACCATCAAGACTTTTTAACTCATTGGTAAGCATTTTTGTCTCGATGATTTTGTTCACAGATTTCAACATCTGCAAGAAGAATCAATTCCTTTTTTAGCACCATTTCTTATAACAAAGTAACGAGACCTATCTCATAATTTGCAGATGTCAAATAATGTTCATACTTGTCCATCAAAAATGCAAATCACATTTGCCAAAACTTTTCAATCATTAAATTTATGTGACAATAAGAAAGAAAGTTTTACAGAAAATGAAATGCACAGAAATATAAAGAACTATACTACACAACATTCCACATTTTTTCCAGGGATTAGAAAATTTTAGAAAATTCAATACCAGTAAACAGTCATAAAGTTTTTGAAGTTCTTATTAGGCAATAGGCTAATTCTTTACTTGCTAATAGGCAATCCTTCCACACCTATGTTACAAGGGGATGCATCCCTGGGTCTTTTCTTGGCAACCTTATACCCAACACATTTCATATACATGTGCAAGCCCCAGAAACATCCAGGATGTGGATCAGAGTTCAGGTATGGCCAGATGCCACCCTCTGAATTCTGGCTGTTATTTCTTGTATACATCAAACACATTCTCACACGTGAAAAATCAATGAATCCTGATTATAATGCAATCGTGCAATAGATTTTTTCCTCTGCTGGAACGCTTCAGTTTTTTGTCAGAGTGCAAAGATTTTAGGGCTTTCAGCAGCATTACCAATTCCCTTTAAGATGATGGATTTGCCTCTCCATTCGATAGAAAGAAGCAGGATTATCACCCCCTGCTGCATCAGTCAGACAATGTAAATTATGTTAAAGAGGCCCTGGTTTTGGTCGACTATGCCAAATAAATGAAGGATTGTAATTTTATGCTCTTCATAAAGTAAAGGATGTAATGAGAATATGATTAGTGTCTTGGAGGGGCAAATCTGCAGCACTTCTTTTGATCAGGATTGTCTTTTTACAGTTACTTTATCTGCCACAGTAGTTCTTGAGAGATTTGATTTTGAAGTAAAGCACAAATGCAAGTTTTAGTGTATTACATTCAAATGTACATATTCATATTAAGAATGTTAGAATTTGTGAAGTTGTTTGAGGTTCAATTTGATTATAGAGTGTATGACAGATTTATACTTTTTGAAATTGGGTTTTAGAATTTCAAACCAGTTTTATTGTTAAGTTCTGATATTTGAAAATGTGAGACAGAATTTTGATGCAGAATTTCCAGACAAAGATCAGGTGCAGCAGTACGAGATCTAGTTGATATGTGGTCTTCTACATTTTTGTCATTTTGTTGTTATAGCCTTTGTGTCCTTTCTTGTACTTGTAATATATGCATGTTGACAATGAAAATAATGAAATTTTGTTAATATATGCATTGACTCTCATGTGAGTTCTCAATTCAACTCAAATCTTATGCAATACATTTCTTTAATAAAATGATGAATACTTTATAATATGAATAATTAAATGTCTTGTATTTATATTTTCCTAATTTTTTAATTGTCTTCTACTACAGCCATTAAAAAAAGGCCTCTACTCCCCTACCATCCTGGAATCATGTCCCCGCATTTCTTTCCCTCCCCATCATGGAAACACCATGCAACGTAGTTTGAAACATATAAGTAGAGAAAGATTTCTTATTACCCAATTGATAAATCTAGCTAACTTATAATATACTTCTAACCATAGTTGCAAAACTCGCAATTTTTTTGCAAAACTCGCGAGTACTCACAAGCCAAATGGCCAAGCGAGTTACTCGCCCAAAAACTCGACAAATATTTTTTGAAAAACTTGCGAGTAATTGAAAAAAAGTGCGAGTTTTTTGTCAATAACTCGTCAAAAATTATTAAAAAAACATATATATATTTCCTGCAATTTTTTAAAAAAACATGATTTTTACTTCATTTTTACACGTGGTTGGTGACTTAGGGCATGTGGTGACATGGCAACTAGCAATGAAGGTTTATGTCATTTCAAAGGCCTTAATTTGGGCTTGACGACAGGGGCTCCGCCCCTCGAACCCACCCTGTATCACGACAGAGAGCGCGCCAAAGGCACTGCCCCCGAACCCCGCAAGAGGCAGCGTCCCTCGACTCCGTTGGGGGCATTGCTGCCAAATCCCCAAAAGGGCACTGCCCCTTGATCCTATTGGGGGCATTTCCCCCAAACCCACGTGTGATGTCCCCATCCTAGTCAGCGCAGCTGGTGACGAGGTTAGCCTATTATTCGATCCTCGTAGGCTGACAGGAGTGTGCAGAGGATCATCTGGGGCAGTTACTCAGTGTTTGGTAGCTCCGCTTTCAGGCCAGTGTCGCTGGGCTCCTCGCATCTCTCCATAGTGCATTTTGAGGAACTTTCTATTTTTAGAAAGTTAGGTCGCGAAGTCGCTATTTTGGGCGTGGCACCCGGTTCAACCTTTCAAATGAAGCTCCAATCTGCCTCACAGCTGATGATCTAATTCCGAGAAATAAGGAGTAATTAATGATTTATTAAATATTTAATATTTTGACTTTATATAAAAGTCACTTTATTGAAATATTGAAATATTTAATTAATTGGCCTGTTATAAAGTATTTATTATACTTTATAATAAAGTATTAAATTTTGACTTAATGAGTATATTTCAATATTCACAAAAATAAGGACGCCACCTCATTAAATATTTCCCAAGTTTACTAGTGCTAATTAAGTCATTTTTATTTAAATGACACCAAGGAGATTACCTAATTCTTCTTCAAGGAGTATATATATTTTCACCGGCAAAAAATCGAACTATTCTAATGTATTATTATTCTAATTTTTGCCTTGCTCGAAAGCATTGAGTTTGCAAACCCTTAGGGTTTCTCGCGCATGACGCTTCTCGAGAACTAAAATCCTTCAGAGATTAGGGCAGATCGAGACCTGCGGAAATACCAGCTTAAGCTTGTGCACTCTGGTGATTTCACAATGTAGATCACGCATTGGATTTATTGACGATTCATCGGAGATTTTACAGAGATATTCGCCAGCTGATGCTTAATTTGTTTCGTAGATCATTCTTCAGTCTTGGCACATTTTCCAAGGTGTCGCATTTCATTAAATGCTGTCGCATGTGCCGCGACAAAGAAGTGGGTCGCATTTTATTTCCATCGGCACTTCAGTTTTGATCTCCGCCTTTGGCAGAAAGGGCTTCTAGGTCTCCTCGGGGAGATCTTCCCCGCTAAGCTTGATATTGACCATCCGAGTCGGTCGGCATATTTTGCACTCTTCCCAGCGGCTGCCGTAATAAACCAGGTTCCTCATTAAAATTTGTTATAGTTCTTTCAAATCTCAGTACTTTTCATTGTAAATGCTCTAAATCTTCAATAATATTATGCGCCTACTTGTTATGAGCAAGATCTCAGCGTTTCCATTGCATTTAGAATTTATTTGGATTTTTAGCCATTTATTTAGAAAAATCGCAGTCTTCAATTATTTATCTGAAAAACCTCAAAAAATACAAAAACACAAAAACTTGCAAAAAACCTCAGTTTCAATTAGGGTTTCAGAACAGAGAACCATCCGGGTTCTGACAGTGGTATCAGAGCACAGATATCCTGCCATCCTGTGCTTTTTCAGTTGCTTTTTCAGAGTACAGTGCTTTTTGGTTGCCTTTTATGAGCCGAGATATTATTCACTACATTAAAGGTGTAGGGACAGGCAAAGACGAGGATTGGACAAGTCCACCTATCCCTGAAGGTCAGACAATATCAGGAGTACTTGGTATTCACAGACCCAGTTCTGATGGCAGTGAAAACAGTGTTGCAACCCTAATGGCAGAACGTGAGACTTCCTCAGAGACTCGCAGGGATCCAGGGAAGACGCATGCAGAGGGTGATATTACCGATGAGGAGTTTAGACGGAGGCATGATAATATGATGGACATGATGTCTCAGTTGATGGGTACCATTAGACAGTACACACCCACACAGCCTCATTACATACAGATTGGTCAGACGAGCGGGACTGCACCAGTGGATCAGCCATTAGCATCAGCACCTCGGCAGCCGTCACCGATCTATCAGGAGCGTAGGCCAGGTCAGCCTACTTTCTTACCTAGGGAAACTCCACCACAGACTCCAGGGGCAGAGCATCAGGGGCAGCATCAGGAGTTTCAGCCCCATAATGGCATGTCCGTGGCAGACTTGACGAGATTTCATGGTGAGTACATGTCACTAGCACCTGAGATCCGGCAGGCACTTACATTTCATGAGTTTATAGATGTTTATAAACCCAGAGGAGGAGGCAGATTTGACCGTAGACCCCCTCAGCATCAGCAGCCGCAGCCACAGGTGAACAGGGATTTGCAGTATGCGGTTAGCAAGATTACCTTGCCATATTTTGATGGGTCTGAAAAGACATCAGCGAGGTCTTGGGTTCAGAAACTGGACAATTACTTATCACTTAGGCCTATGCAGGAGGATGAGGCAATTAAATTTGCTACTTTGCATCTCGACGGAGTAGCACATGATTGGTGGCACCACGGTATGTACACGCTTGGCCATCATGCAGTTAATACCTATCAGGAGTTCACTAGCAGGCTGATAGAGAGATTTGATAAAAAGGATCCAGAACTTTATTTCAGAGAGTTGGCTCAGCTCAGACAGACAGGCAGTCTGGATTCATACATTGGTGAGTTTCAGAGAGTGGCAGTCATGGTGACAGGGATTTCAGAACGGAGACTCATCATACTCTTCGTTGAGGGTTTGACAGAACCCATGAGAGGTTGGGTTAAGGCTTTTGACCCTCCTACACTTCAGGAGGCCATGCGGAAGGCGAGAAGCATGGAGCTTGCAGCACCTCGCAGCAAGTTCAATTCTGGGTCAACACCATACACGAGACCCAATAGGCCTTTTGATAGAAACAATGACAGGAATAGGCCTTTTGACAGGAGAAAGGATCAACCGGATCCTAAGAGACAGAATGCACCACCATTCGACAGAGAAACGTTGAATGAATTGCGTAAGAAAAAGTTATGTTTTTGGTGCAAGGCACCCTATGATGAAAAGCATATATGCCCACTTCGTCCGAAGGTCAAAAATAATCAAATGGAATGGTTTTACGAGGGCGAAGGACAATCTGATCTGTCAGACCAGCAAGCTGATTCCGAGCCTTCAGATGATGAGAGGTCCGAAAATGAGGGTGAACATGAAGGTGGAAGGAAGCTACAGGAAGCCCATCTGACTAGCCTTCAGAGAGATGGTTCATTTCGACTTCGTGGGCTCTTAGCAGGTCAGAAGGTGATCACATTGTTGGATACTGGTGC
This sequence comes from Sequoia sempervirens, assembly GCA_007258455.2. Taxonomy (NCBI): domain Eukaryota; kingdom Viridiplantae; phylum Streptophyta; class Pinopsida; order Cupressales; family Cupressaceae; genus Sequoia; species Sequoia sempervirens. Next base: position 6,477 of record VDFB02274380.1, on the reverse strand, counting down.
TACACACAATTTTATTGATGCACGTTTAGTGGAGAGGCGTGGCATCCAGACAGAGGCTTTCGAGGGTATTCGAGTCAAGGTGGCCGACGGATATACTCTCAGGTGTGACCGAAAGATTACTGATCTTCCGATGAGATTGAACAACTATGAATTCAAGACTGAATTCTATGTTGTTAATATGGGGGATACAGATGTGGTGTTAGGGATGGCATGGTTGCATGATTTGGGTGAGTTCACACTCAACCTACGTGATATGGAGATGAAATTTAAGGTTGATGGGAGACCACATGTCATCAAGGCTATTAGAGACAGTAATCTAAGGATTGTTTCATTCAGACGGATGGAGAGGCTCATTCGTCATGATATGGTTGACTGGGCAGCTGAGTGCATGTTGATGCCAGCCCAGCAGGAGCAGCAGAAGGGTGAGTACCACCCTGACATTCAGATCTTGAGGACTAAACACTCCAAGGTGTTTAGTGACATCCCACCTGGTAGACCTCCAGACAGAGGCACGGAGCATATCACTGAGTTGGAGGAGGGCGCAAAGCCTGTTATGATCACTCCCTACATACATCCGAAACGACTCAAGGATGAGATAGAGAAGACCATTAATGAGTTGTTAGCTATGGGCCATATCAGACCTAGCAAGTCTCCTTTTGCTTCATCGGTTGTATTGGTGAAGAAGAAGGACGGATCACTTCGGATGTGTATTGATTACAGGCAGCTCAACAAAAGAACAATCAAGAACAGGTACCCTATTCCACGCATTGATGAGCTGATAGATGAGTTGCACGGAGCTGTCTTCTTTACGAAGATTGATTTGAGATCAGGGTACCATCAAATTCAGATGAGGGAGCAGGATATTGAGAAAACCGCTTTCAGGTGTCATTGCGGTCACTTCGAGTTCTTGGTTATGCCCTTCGGGTTAACCACACGACTCACACCTTCGTGCAACTACATGAATACGCCGCTATTCGCTTGAGGAGATTTTGGTGTTGTCTCTTCTCGACGACATTTTGGTTTATATACAGGTCATGGATGAGCATCCGCTCATTTGATACAGCTCTTTGCATCTAGCGTGACGAAATTTTCATGCTGGGTGAATCCAAGTGCGAAGCCCCAGATGAGGAGTTGTTATATCTCGGGCATATCATCATGGCCAAGGAGTGAGTATGGACCTCAAAAGGTCCCAGCTATAGTTGAGTGGCTCTGCAATTCTGTGAACCCACGCGCTCTCGTGAGGTTTCATTGGTTGTGCATTCACAGAGATTTGTTAGCTGGTTCTTCACGTTATGCCGCACCCCCATCGACTTTGACGGTTAGCGGCTTTTACTTGGTCACCAATAAAGCAGAGTGCTTTGACGTGCTCAAGGTGATCATGACTTCATGTCCCAGGTTAGTATTGTTCTAATTTCTTTACAAAAAAGTCATTTGGATTTATTCTGCGATGCTCGTGAGAAGTATCGGGTGCCGCTTGGATGCGTGAGCCACATCCCATTGCATTTGAGAGCGTGAAACCGTGGGTCCCGAGATTTTATAGTATTTATGACAAGAGATAGCTAGCCATTATGCATGCATTGGCATAAGTTCGTGCAAGCACTGGTAGGCAGCAAATTCGCTGTTCGCACGTATCATAACAGCCCCAAACATTTCCCAGACAGCCAGACTTGAATGAGAGGCAACAAAAATGGGTCAGTAAACTGCAGTCATATGACTTCGATATCACCTTCATTAAGGGGAAGCAGAATGTTGTAGCTGATGCCTTGTCTCGCAGACCCCAGTTGAATGCCTTGGCACAGATCACGGAGGATTGGAGGCATCGGATTATTGCAGAGTATGCTAAGAACCCATGGGCTTCTAGCATTGTTGACAGGACAGAGCAGGACGACAGGTACACTATTGTAGAGGACTTGATCATTTACAAGGGGCGGATTCTTTTGGTTCCTGACTCTGAGGTGCGGACTACAGTTTTGAGAGCCTTTCACGACCTTCCTATGGCGGGCCATCCCGGATACTATAAGACATACATAATGGTTCGGGAACGGTTTACTTGGAAAGGGCTGAAAACTAATGTATTACAGTATGTCCGTGAGTGTTCTGTGTGCCAACAGAACAAGCAGGAGCACACTTATCCTGCTGGTTTGCTCCAGCCACTTCCGATACCTGACAGGAAGTGGGAGTGTTTATCGATGGACTTTATCGGTTTGCCAAGTTCGTGGTGTAAAGATTGCATTCACTTAGTGGTTGATCGGTTGACTAAATACGCACACTTTTTCCCGATTACTACTACTTTCACAGCATCGCAGACTGCAGAGTTATTTTTCAGAGAGGTATTCCGGCTGCATGGGTTGCCTCAGACGATAGTCAGCGATAGAGACAGTCAGTTCATGAGCAACTTTTGGCAAGAGTTGTTCAAAGCTTTAGGGACCTAACCGGACACCGAAAATGCCTACCATCCGGCAGCATGATGGACGCATTGCAGATTGTCGCACAAGCGTGGAAGGTTATTTGCGTAATTATATAACTGGTCAGCAGAGAGCTTGGGTGAGATGGATTTACTTGTGCGAGTATTGTTATAACTCGACTCACCATATGATGATACAGATGACACCCTTTATGGCTTTGTACGGGTATGAGGCGCCCAGTCTTCTGGATTTGATATTGAGCGATAGCAGAGTGCCGAAAAGGGGATATGATGCGAGTCACAGGACATTTTTGAGGTCTTTCGAGAAAATATCCAGCCAAGGTACGTAATCAGCGTAAGCAGTATGCTGATCAGAAGAGGGTTGAGCGCAGTTTTGAGGTGGGTGATATGGTGTACCTCATGTTGCAGCCGTATCGTCAGTCTACTCTGCGGAAGAGTGGGGCAGAGAAACTAAAACCCCGCTACTATGGTCCATTTCGTGTTGTCGCATCGAAAGGGCGAAGCTGTTATGAGTTGGACTTGCCGATAAAGAAGGTCCATAAATGTATTTCAATGCCACCAAAAGGCATTGGGTCAGCATGTGATACCCTCTCCAAGATTAAGCCACCCCTTGATGATTAAGGGAAATCGGATACTAGTACCGGTGGCCATCCCTCGATGAGAGAGACCTTCTCACGGAGTATGCAGGATCGTGAATATTTGGTCAAGTGGGAGATTTGTCAGCTTGAGGATGCTACATGGAGTCTGAGGAGATCTTACAGCATTCAGAGTTGAGATTGCTTGAGGACAAGCAATTTCAGGGAGGGCGGACTGTCATGTCCCCATCCTAGTCAGCGCAGCTGGTGAAGAGGTTAGCCTATTATTCGATCCCTCAGAGGGTCGGCCGTGAGTGTGCGTGAGGATCATCCGCGCTTACCTGTTTGGTAGCTCCGCCAGCCAGTCGTTGGGCCTCGCAAAATCTTCCGTGAGATTTCAGAACTTTCTATTTTGTTAGGTCAGCGAAGTCAAGCATTAAGTGTGGCACCGGGTTCAACCTTTCAGCTCAGAGTTGACCCAGTTCAGCAATTTGATGATCAGACGGAGAAATAAGGAGTAATTAATGATTTATTAAATATTTAATATTTTGACTTTATATTAAAGTCACTTTATTGAAATATTTAAATATTTAATTAATTGGCCTATTATAAAGTATTTATTATACTTTATAATAAAGTATTAAATTTTGACTTAATGAGTATTTAATATTCATTAAAATAAGGACGCCAATTATTAAATATTTCTCCTAAGTTTAAAAGTGCGAATTAAGTCATTTATTTAAATGATTAATTAAAAGGAGATTGGGTCGAATTTCTTCAAGGAGTATATATTTTCACTCAAGGCCAAATCGAACTATTCTAATATTATTATTCGACTTTTGTCTTTTTGCTCTGAGCATTGGAGTTTGCAAACCCTAGGGTTTCTGGCAGACAGACGTTTCTGGAGAACGAAAACTCTTCAAAGATTAGGCAGACTGAGACTGTGAAATACCAGTTTAAGCTTGCACTTGGTGATTTCACACAGAGATCACAGATTGGATTTATTGACAGATTCATCAGAGATTTACAGAGATATTCAGCAGTTGATAAAGGCGACTTGTTTCAGAGATCATTCTTCAGAGTCTTGGCACATTTTCCAAGGTGTCGTACTTCATTAAATGTTGCTGTACAGGCCGTACCAGCAAGAGCCGTACTATTTCCATCAGAAGATTCGCTCAAGTTTTTGATCTCCAGTCTTTGGCAGAAAGGGCGCCTAGGTCTCTGGGAGATCTTCCTCTGTTTTCAAGCTTGGATATTGACCATCTGGAGCTGGCCGTACATTTTGCACTCTTCCCAAGGCGGCTGTAATAAACCAGGTTCCTCATTAAAATTTGTTATATTTCATTCAAATCTCAGTACTTTTCATTGTAAATGCTCTGAATCTTCAATAATATTATGCGCCTACTTGTTCTGAGCAAGATCTCAGCGTTTCCATTGCATTTAGAATTTATTTGGATTTTTAGCCATTTATTTAGAAAAATCGCAGTCTTCATTATTTATCTGAAAAACCTCAAAAAAAATACAAAAACACAAAAACTTGCAAAAATCTTCAGTTTCAGTTAGGGTTTCAGAACAGAGAACCATCCGGGTTCTAACACCACGCAAGGGGCACTGCCCCTTGACCCTGTTGGAGGCGTTGCCCCCAAATCCCCACAAGGGCCATTGCCACTTGACCCCACTAGGGGCATTGCCTCCAAACCTCCACAAGGAGCACTGCCCCTCAACCCCATTGGTATCTCCATTCCCAAATCCCCATTATTTATTAGGATCTCTTGTCAAAAAAGAAAGTTGATTACAATGAGGGGGTGATGAGGACTTGAAAATTTCAAATATAACTCTTGAGTGTGCTAACTTAGACATTATTATTGCACAACTTTCCAAAAATATCTTTATATGTGGCAACTTCTACATATGACATGGCTAGTGGAAGGGGCATTGTAACTCATTTAGAGATTCAACTCAGTTTTTGGTCTATGATATGTGTTAAACTCTAATTTTGATTTATATATGATGGAAATTAACAATATGCTCTATAAAATTAGTAATATGTGTTTTTGAAGAATATTTTTAAAAATTTATGTATTTTAAAATGTTCGATAAAATTGCCAGGTTATTGCCGAGTTTTTTCCCCGAGTTTTTGCCGAATCCCAAGTTTTTAAAAATTTTGGGCTTGTCAAGTTATTACCGAGTCCAAGTTTTTCAACTATGCTTCCAACCATATAGGCTACTTTGACTAAAGAATCCAATTCAAAGCAACAAAAACTCATTATTCTCAACAAGCCCTATTGCATTTAATAGCCATGGAAGAAGCGTTATTCCAATTCAATCACAACCACATAAACAGTATGAAGGCTCATGTCTTGCCTAAACTACAGTTTACTAATCGGCCACATTTGTCTACCTAGGTGTTGTCTTTGCTGAAACCCTTCAATTCATTTCTAATACAATACAACCAAGCTTGGATGCTCTCACATTTTGTATTATCCATACTAAATATAATTTTCAAAATTTTGATCCTAGGGTATGGCAGTCTATTAGGTCATTCAGTCATTGCATTGATTGTCTCAGTGTTGTTTAAACTTTAAACAATAAATATAAGAAAGATAATCTCACGTGTCTATGATTTGAACTAAATATGGAGCATGTCCTGCAGATCATTTGTATGTGTCAATTATGCTGTTTAGACTTTGGTACATAGCAGACAGACAAATCATACATAGTTCATATCCAAACTTAGTAGTTTGGCCATCTATGAGATTGGTGAACCAACGATTCAGCAATAGTAAATTACATTCAAGATCAAAAAATTGCATAATAATATTAAAAAACAAAACAAAACAAAAAGCAAGCAATTATAATCTTAAAATGAAAACTTGATAAGAAAAAATGTATTGACAAATTATCAGTTAGAAAATATAAGGGGCATTTTAAGATACAAAGAAAGGATACATGAGCTCCACATATTGGCACATGTTATAAATTTAGCGATCTTTTTATAAAAAGGAAATGGCTTAAATGATGAGTATGCATATGCAAAAGTGAGACAAAGAAGAGATAGGGCTGATTAAGAATAACCTCTAAACACTGTTCCATTTAAAATCTTTAAGACATCAAACTGTTGGAGACCTATATGACTAAAAACACTGCTCAAGGATGGGATCACTATCTAGTGAATAGAGATGTGAAATGGGAACCCCTTCAATAGGGTAAGTGCAAACTAAACAAAGATGAGACATCCAAATGTACACAGGCCCATCATTGCAGGGGAAATATGTAGAGAAATGGACAGTTGAAAGCCTCGTCCTATCATTAAAGGTATTAGAGAGCTCTTGGAGGCATCCAATAATTGTCATATACAGTAGAAAAACTGCAAAAGGAATAAAGCAGTGGAACTCCAAACCAAGTTACCTTCTACTGTGGCTGTGCATTTCTTGTGAGAGGGTAAATATTTACACTAGGTTGAGTCAAAGGCCAGAA
>VDFB02274379.1:0-33324 GCA_007258455.2 Sequoia sempervirens | reverse complement strand
ATTATTATTCGACTTTGTCTTTTTTGCTCTGAGCATTGGAGTTTGCAAACCCTAGGGTTTCTGGCAGACGAAAGTTTCTGGAGAACGAAAACTCTTCAGAGATTAGGCAGACTGAGACTGTGAAATACCAGTTTAAGCTTGCACTTGGTGATTTCACACAGAGATCACAGATTGGATTTATTGACAGATTCATCAGAGATTTATAGAGATATTCAGCAGTTGATAAAGGCGACTTGTTTCAGAGATCATTCTTCAGAGTCTTGGCACATTTTCCAAGGTGTCGTACTTCATTAAATGCTGCTGTACAGGCCATACCAGCAAGGGCCGTACTATTTCCATCAGAAGATTCGCTCAAGTTTTTGATCTCCAGTCTTTGGCAGAAGGGGCGCCTAGGTCTCTGGGAGATCTTCCTCTGTTTTCAAGCTTGGATATTGACCATCTGGAGCTGGCCGTACATTTTGCACTCTTCCCAAGGCGGCTGTAATAAACCAGGTTCCTCATTAAAATTTGTTATATTTCATTCAAATCTCAGTACTTTTCATTGTAAATGCTCTGAATCTTCAATAATATTATGCGCCTACTTGTTCTGAGCAAGATCTCAGCGTTTCCATTGCATTTAGAATTTATTTGGATTTTTAGCCATTTATTTAGAAAAATCGCAGTCTTCATTATTTATCTGAAAAACCTCAAAAAAAATACAAAAACACAAAAACTTGCAAAAATCTTCAGTTTCAGTTAGGGTTTCAGAACAGAGAACCATCCGGGTTCTAACACCACGCAAGGGGCACTGCCCCTTGACCCTGTTGGAGGCGTTGCCCCCAAATCCCCACAAGGGCCATTGCCACTTGACCCCACTAGGGGCATTGCCTCCAAACCTCCACAAGGAGCACTGCCCCTCAACCCCATTGGTATCTCCATTCCCAAATCCCCATTATTTATTAGGATCTCTTGTCAAAAAAGAAAGTTGATTACAATGAGGGGGTGATGAGGACTTGAAAATTTCAAATATAACTCTTGAGTGTGCTAACTTAGACATTATTATTGCACAACTTGCCAAAAATATCTTTATATGTGGCAACTTCTACATATGACATGGCTAGTGGAAGGGGCATTGTAACTCATTTAGAGATTCAACTTAGTTTTTGGTCTATGATATGTGTTAAACTCTAATTTTGATTTATATATGATGGAAATTAACAATATGCTCTATAAAATTAGTAATATGTGTTTTTGAAGAATATTTTTAAAAATTTATGTATTTTAAAATGTTCGATAAAATTGCCAGGTTATTGCCGAGTTTTTTCCCCGAGTTTTTGCCGAATCCCAAGTTTTTAAAAATTTTGGGCTTGTCAAGTTATTACCGAGTCCAAGTTTTTCAACTATGCTTCCAACCATATAGGCTACTTTGACTAAAGAATCCAATTCAAAGCAACAAAAACTCATTATTCTCAACAAGCCCTATTGCATTTAATAGCCATGGAAGAAGCGTTATTCCAATTCAATCACAACCACATAAACAGTATGAAGGCTCATGTCTTGCCTAAACTACAGTTTACTAATCGGCCACATTTGTCTACCTAGGTGTTGTCTTTGCTGAAACCCTTCAATTCATTTCTAATACAATACAACCAAGCTTGGATGCTCTCACATTTTGTATTATCCATACTAAATATAATTTTCAAAATTTTGATCCTAGGGTATGGCAGTCTATTAGGTCATTCAGTCATTGCATTGATTGTCTCAGTGTTGTTTAAACTTTAAACAATAAATATAAGAAAGATAATCTCACGTGTCTATGATTTGAACTAAATATGGAGCATGTCCTGCAGATCATTTGTATGTGTCAATTATGCTGTTTAGACTTTGGTACATAGCAGACAGACAAATCATACATAGTTCATATCCAAACTTAGTAGTTTGGCCATCTATGAGATTGGTGAACCAACGATTCAGCAATAGTAAATTACATTCAAGATCAAAAAATTGCATAATAATATTAAAAAACAAAACAAAACAAAAAGCAAGCAATTATAATCTTAAAATGAAAACTTGATAAGAAAAAATGTATTGACAAATTATCAGTTAGAAAATATAAGGGGCATTTTAAGATACAAAGAAAGGATACATGAGCTCCACATATTGGCACATGTTATAAATTTAGCGATCTTTTTATAAAAAGGAAATGGCTTAAATGATGAGTATGCATATGCAAAAGTGAGACAAAGAAGAGATAGGGCTGATTAAGAATAACCTCTAAACACTGTTCCATTTAAAATCTTTAAGACATCAAACTGTTGGAGACCTATATGACTAAAAACACTGCTCAAGGATGGGATCACTATCTAGTGAATAGAGATGTGAAATGGGAACCCCTTCAATAGGGTAAGTGCAAACTAAACAAAGATGAGACATCCAAATGTACACAGGCCCATCATTGCAGGGGAAATATGTAGAGAAATGGACAGTTGAAAGCCTCGTCCTATCATTAAAGGTATTAGAGAGCTCTTGGAGGCATCCAATAATTGTCATATACAGTAGAAAAACTGCAAAAGGAATAAAGCAGTGGAACTCCAAACCAAGTTACCTTCTACTGTGGCTGTGCATTTCTTGTGAGAGGGTAAATATTTACACTAGGTTGAGTCAAAGGCCAGAACAACAATCCTTTAGGAAATAATACGGTAAAAAAGTATCAAATAACCAAATTATGTGAGGCATGGAATGCCCATGTATAATAATCTAAATCAACCCAACACTTGAATGTTAGGCTAGCTTATTATTATTATAAACAGCCAAGGCATTAATCTTTCCAAGGAAAACAATGACTATGTTCCTCAAGACCTATCTCTTCTATTTGTTGGGGTCTAACGACAATGGTTGAAAGGAAATGTTTAACCATTAACCAATAGGATGGCAAGTAAGAATATACCCACCTATCTCTCAAACCACTCAAACTTTCAGTCAATCCCATGCTTCTTCCTTGTGTTGATGATCTGTGTCTTTGTGTGTGCAATAATGCTCTCATATGGGTTTAGTGAAAGGTTAGTAGGGTGCTAAATATGGACCTGAACTATAAAGGCCCCGCTAAAGGGACATGATATAAAGTGTTGGTCATTCTACATTGTCCAGCAATAAAGGAGATGGAGAGCAGCCGACAGTATATAGGATGGTAGCAATTTCAAACTTTCTTGTTTGGCTTCTATTCTTTCTCTTCAACACATGAGATCCCAAGATAATCTCTACTCCTCTATGTGTCCGAAGACTTGATTATGTGGTGTTAAAATTAGATGTGGGTGTTCTTTTAATCTAGAAGATACACATTACTCCACATGCCCTTGAACCAGATCACTTACTTAAACATACAAGCATTATTGTTTTATTCCTCAAAATTCAAACCAAGTCACGGTTGAACAATTTCAAATTTCAATGACTATGACCATCATGACCCTTATAATGTTTCGACTACTTGAATGTTGTCATGGGAAGTAAGGCTTCAGATTGCAAGCTCCGTGACTAGGGTGATGGTGGCTTTGATGTTGGAGATGATAGGAAGAAGCTGAAGGTTGTGGTTCAAAATTTTTGGAATTTGGTGAAGATCCAAGAACATCATCTCCTAATCTTATAAATAGGAGATAAATTGCAAGAAGAACTAAGATGGTGTCTAAAACGGGAAATTCTCAAGTTCCAAGGAGTTAATGGTGGTCACATCTCAGTCCCACAAATATTTTGCTGCTTGGCCACCATTAAAGGGGATGAAGGGATGATGAGAGAATAACTTTTGATTTCAAAAAATGACTTTGTAAAAATCACTAATTCAGCCTTAGATACCATGTGATAAAAGTTAAAACATTGGCATAAAAGAATTGGGTAGAGATGGTACTTATACTCATACTAATTGTAACCAGTTGTTGTGTTGTTGTGTGTAATTGTAGTAAACAGTTATTTTATCTAATTACATGTGTCAACATGACCAGTGTAACTAATTACATCTTAGGTGAGTAGGGTCAATACCTTGACAATTGTGGTCTAGCCAATACACTTGGACATCAAACATCCTACATATAGAATCATTAGCGTTTAGGAAGGAGCATCTCAAATTGTACTACTCCTCCTATCTTGTACCATTCTATACACACTACCCTAATTCAATGTTGTGTGCAATCTCTAATATTTACATCTTTTTGTAGTGCTTTGTTATCATGTTCTTTATTGGTATAGCATTTTTGGGATTGTTGCCCATATAAAACCAAGTTGTGTAAAACATTAAATCACCAATTATCATTGTTGATGACACCCCAAAATGGAGGTATAATCAAGAATGAAAGGGTCACCTAGTTGAAGAACCAAAAAAAACTAGTCAATAAAGAGAAGACCAATTAAACCAAGACTTCATGTTTCTTTGGACCTATCTATACAAGAGCATCTTTGAGAAGATTATGAACCCTTGGCATCTATAGACATTTTCTAGAACATCTTGACCGCAAGTTGATTGATTAATGTTAATCTACAAAGACTATTTGCAAGGCATTATGTTGTCCTCTATTGGCTCCATGTCAGGAAAAAAGGTCAAGCTAAATGACTAATTTTATAAAGGTACTGCAGGCATACAAAGCATTATCTAAAAGAAGAAAAATATCAAGACCAATGTGAAAGAAGGAATCAATTCCTTTCAACTAGAGGATAGAGAGAAATCTAAAGCCAAAGCTAAAAATAGAGACATTTGTAAACATAATAGAAAATCCTGCTGCCCACTTACAATGAACAATTCAGATTGCCTAGTAATTTCCCCTTCTAGACAGAGGAGGTAAAAACCGTACTAAGTTGCCGGTTCTGGTACGGGATCGGGCACGGGTATGCTGGTACGGCGATTGTTTTTCCTAAAATACGGTACGTTTGGGTACGGCTGTGTATATATATATATGCAAAAAATTAAAAATATACAAAATTGTAAATACATTTGATAGTATGATATAGTATACTTCATCAATCATCAATCATCAATTCATCATTGAATCATTGATCAATGGTAGTGATAAAGATAAATGCCAATTGATAGTTCAAAATTTCAATATTATGTCATATATCATATATGTCTAAAGTCACGATTCAAATGAAGATCATTACAATTACAAACTTACAATGATAATAGGGATATGACGATAAACCATCTAGTTATTACAATATTGGATTAATGTCAATGTTTATACTGAAATAAATATTTTATAAATCCACTAAATTGACAAGCAACATTTAAGAAGCTGATAATGAAATAGTACCTTTGAAATTAATTTGAAACCCAACCTAAAACAGATCACAAACTACTGCAACAAAAAAGGATGATTCAAATTAACATTTTCTGCTTGGCAGCACCTTGGGAGCATCCTGGGAGCGCCCTGGGAGGGCCCAAGAAGGACCCTCAAAGAACCCGGGGCTGCCTGGGTGCTCCCAAGGCATTCCCAGATGTGCCCCAGCAAGAACCAGAACCCAAACGCTCCCGGAGCAGGTTCTCTAGGCAAAATAGAAGAACCCAGTAACATAGAAACCTTCCTAACCAAGTTAGGTTGTAAGGTTTTCTTGATGAGTCAATAGAGTTTTCAACCCCAGGTCAACCCCTTTAGAATGAGGACGTCCCTACCCCAAAATGAAGCCTGACAAATGGGGTAGAACATAACGCATAGAGGGCTTGCTAATCAATGGTGAAGAATAAGTGCCTAAGTAGTAACAGTGAGAACCGAGAACATAAGGCATAGAGGACTAAAACAAGTGCCTAAGTGGTAATAGGAGTCCTCGAAGCAATAGCGAGCAATTTTGAGTACCTATATGCCTATTAAGTGACAACGGTAGTAGGAAGGCATGCTTGGGATTCAAACATCACCAACATAAGTGGCAAAATTAGCTGAGACAGGCACCTAGAAGGAGGTATAATGCATGTTTATATGGCATACATGTCTTAAAAGCATGCCTAACATTCATTTGAACAGCCTTTAAGTGGCAAGACCATCTAAAAGGCATTACAAAACAATAAAGAAATCTAATTTGTGACAATAATGAAATAAAGCACAAAGCAATCTTAGAGAAGTGTTTTAAGTGACATAGCTAAGCCTATGACAAGCCTACAAGAAAAAGATAACATTCAAATGAGAAACTTCCACAAAACAAGCCCCAATTGTCTATTCAATGGAAAGAGTAGGTAAAGGGAAACCCTAGCAATTAAGAGGTTCATAAATGACAAGGCATGCCAAAAAAGCATACCAATTGCTTTAAGTCACAAAGGATATCAAAAGGGTGCTTACCATGTTTTTTAGTTGCAGATGTAAATAGTTTAACTTACAGTTACATATTAAATATATTGTACTTTCAGTTAGTTGGTGAGTATGTTAATGCCCTATTGACTGATTGAATTAGGTAAAGTGATGTAATGTTCCCTTTTCCTAGGCAGTGGTCAGATGCAATGGTTAGTCTACCAACTAGTCCTCGTAGGCTAATAGCTTGTTTAGGGGACCCCTTTGAGGGTGATCTTTGGCTCTTATGCAAACCCTTTGGTGCTTATTTCAATATTCTTTAGCTCAGTGTCCCATTTTATTTGTGATGCACCTTCCGGAGGCCATTCAGTACCATTTGATGCACACTTCCTATTTTTAGTAAGTCACTTGAATGTGTTGCTCATACTTACTATTTATAGTAAGTCACCGGTATGGTCAGTTGTCAGAGTTTCTAATTATATCCTGGAGTTATATTGGTTAATATTGGTCCTATGCATTTAATATTAATAACGTCAAATAATAAAGTTAAATTAAATAATTTAACTTTATGCGTTATTAAAATATTTTAAAAGGGACTTTATTATAAAGGGGATATAAGTGATTTTAAAGTATACTTTAAAATATAAGTTAAATTGTTATTTTAAAAGGGGAGATATAAGTGACTCTTAAAATATACCAGTGTTCCACGGGCCTGGGGGACGGGGAAACGGGGGGGCGGGGAAACACGTTTCGGAGACGGGGGGACAAAGGGCCTAAGTTTGGGGACGGCGGGGAGATGGCGGGGGGATGGCGGCAGGGGGGGTGGCGAGGTGGTGGTGCTGATATAATTCTTTTGAAAAGATGTATAACAATATAACAGTATAAGAATTACATTTCAAATGAAACTATAGGAAATTTCAAATTAGTAAAATTATAACATGGCAAAATTTGAAATACTAAATCTAAATTATAAATACGAAAATATAATGATATTTGAATGCTAATTGCTAAATAAAATTTGACAAATGAAATTGTCAAATTGGAGATTTCTATTATAAATTTATATCCCCAAATATAAATATCTGATGTCATATGAGATATGATGATATGACAAAGTCTATAAAGATGATTAATTGATTACATGATTCATCATTACAATAAGTAGCATTACAAAATGAAAACTGAAAAGACAAAATGCCAAAATGTCAAAACTCAAAATGTAGTGAATGGAGGCCTCTAATCATCTACAAACTCCCCATCACTGGAACTGCTGGACTCCACATGGTCAAGATCCCTCAAGCTCACACCAACCAGCCCTGCATCTGAAGTGGTAGGATCATCCTCATCAATCTGTGAAGGCTCCTCTGGCTCCACATCCCATCGTGCCGCTGGACTCTCCTTGTACACAATTGTCTTGCGGTCCATGAGACGCAAAGCACTGTGTACAGCCACAAGCTTCTCTGCTCTCTTAGAGGTAAGTCTGTTCCTCTTAAGAGAGTGGATGAAGCTATATGTAGACCAGTTCCTCTCAGCAGCTGAAGAACTGGAAACCTGGGATAGCAGACGAATAGCTAGAGTGGTGGTCAAAGATTTCGAACCATGACAATTCCACCACAAAAGTGGGTCCTCCTGTGCCATAGAAACTATATCCACCTTTGCTGCATCTGAATAGCCTCTAAGAGTGGCAAATCTGGTCCACTCAGTGCGAATTGTGCTGGCATCTGTAGAATCATACATCTTCTCTATGCACCTAAAGAAACCTGCCTTCACCTCATCATCCTGAATCGGTGTCACTCTACCTGGTCTAGCCATGTACCACTTAGGATTCAAGGCAAAGGCAGCCATATGCAAAGGAGTGTTCAACTTGTCCCATCTGCGCTGAATGATTGGCCGGATGTGCTCATTGTAGAATGCTAGAGAGGGGTCCTTCACTTGCACAGCAGCCCTCATCTGGTCAAGCATAGAGTCAATGCACTCATACACCTCTCCAAGGTTAGGTGCATCCCCATCCCCATATCTGATAACCTGGAATACTGGAGAAATGATGGAGACAATGTATTTCGCATCAGTCCAAAACACATCACTCTTCACTATCTCCTTCACCCTTCTCCCCTGTGCTGTCTTGGCCTCGGCCCACCTATTCCACTCATTAGTCATAACCATGACTTGCAATGCCTCTTGCAACTCAATCATTCTCTCCAAGAGAATGAAATATGATGCATATCGGGTCTCCACCGGTTTCAAGAACTCCTTCGCGAAGGTCCTGAAGAGTGCATGGGAAGTGTGGTGGTTGCAGATAAACATCTGCACATCTCTCGCATCAGTGACCACTCCTCTAATCCAATCAATCTTCCCCATGTCCTTGAGTGCATTGTTCATGGCATGCACACAACATGGGGTCCACCAAATATGTCTATAGGCTGCCTCAATGAGTTTCCCTGCTGCTTTACACACATGGGCTGCATCTGTGACTACTTGGACCACATTTTGTGGCCCAACCTCCTCAATAGCCTCCCTGAGGAGATGAAACTGAAAATCAGCATCTTTGCGATGCCCTGTACAATCAACTGCTCTAAGGAAGTATGGGCCCTCTACACATGTGACCATGATGTTGATGAGTGGACGATGGCTAATGTCCGTCCACCCATCCATAACTATACTACACCCAGATGCCACCCAACATGCCTTCATCTTCTCCATCAAAATATTGATCTTGGAATAGCACTTATCCAAGATCGAGGTCCTCATTTTCGTCTCACCTAGTGGCACATATGATGTTCCTCCCTTAGCCACCATAGCCATCATCTCCCTATAATAAGGAGACCGTGTAACATGAAATGGAATTCCATTGGCAAAGAAGAACTTGCCAATGGATTCATCTATCTCATCTCTCAACTACACATTAAACATATTAGCTATGGGGTTACTTTGTGATGTCTGCAACTTGCGTTTCCCTGTGGCTGTCCCCCTAGCGACACTAGAAGTGGAAGTGGATGAAGATCCAAACATCATTCCTCCCGTCTGAAAAGTATGTGGCACTGATGCATGCTGGATTTGCTGAAGGGCTGCCCTAGCAGTCAAAGTAGTAGGGACTGAAATATTTGTGTCCTCTGGAATGCCCCAAAGCTTGTTAAACTCCATTCTATATTTTATATTTTTAGCCTCCTTCAAAAACTTACAAGGCTCCACACCTTTTCCTGTCCAAAAAAGAAAGTGTGCATTCACTCGAGTGATGCTACCAAACCATTCCATATGACAAATGTTGCACTTCCACTTCCTTGTTCCCCCACCTGAACTTGATGTGCTTTGTATTCTTGTAGCAAACTGTTTGAGAGGAGACTTCGGATCAAAATGACCCCTAGCAAACTCTGCCAAAGTTTCTGAAGGGCAACCTGTACTAGCTGGTGCACTCGCCATGGAACTAGATTGGGCTGCAGGATCAGCCCCATGGTCATCCCCCTCATTCTCAGGTTCAAAATCTGAATCATGTTCACTATGAGAGTGAATTTCCATGTCATCCCCACTCATGTCTTGGGTGCTCATCGTGAAAGTGACACTGCATTTCACAAAATTAAAATAAAATCAGCCTACTTTAACAAATTGAAACAATGAACATTGAAAATTGAAATAAGTTAACAAATTTGAAATTTTACTTTGCAGTTTGCAAATAGAAATTAGAAAATAAAAAGGATTTGAGAAATAGAAAGGATATGAGGGAAAAAAAGCAAGCTCTATAAGCAATATAAATAAGTAATAACTAATAGTATTTGAGAAATAGAAAGGATCTGAGGAAAAAAATTTAAAAAAGCAAGCTGTTTACACTTTAACTTTAAACTTTAATATTAAAATTTTAAAATAAAAAAATTGATGTTGAATCTTGAGGGCAAAATGATGAATGATTCATTCATCTTCATCATTTTGCTCTCAAGATTCAACATCAAATCTGATTTTGAGTCTTTGAGATGAATAAGAAAAAAAGAAAACAAGTTTAAACTAAGAAAATAAATTTTAAAACAAAAACTTGAAAAACAACAAGAAATTTGAAAAAAACTTCAAAAACCCTACCTTGTGCTTGAAAAATCTCTCCAAAATGAAGTAGAATCCTCTTCCTCCTCTTCTTCTTGCTCCTTCTCACTCCTATCACACTTGCAATCTTTATTTTCACTCCTTCAATCAGACTTCTTCACTGTTTTTCTTCTTCTTCAGCTGGCTGCAAAAAAAATCAGTCTTTGACTCTTTGTAAATGTGATTGAAATGATCAAATCTTAATGTTTTCATTGTTTTGTGTTGTTTTAGAGGAAGGGGTGGGGCCCACGCCAAATTAGGGCAACAACAAAATACATATAAACTAAAAATTTAAGTTAAATTTTGATTTATGCGTCCATTGACGCGTCTCAAGACGGGAGACGGCTAGGCGTTTCCCAGCCTCCCGAGAAACGCCTAGGCGTCTCCCCAGGAGACTTGGAGACGTCTCCCCGTCTCCGGCGGAGCACCGGTGGCGGTGGCGGGACGGCGGGGGACGCCAAGTACCCGTCCCCCCGTCCCCGGGACATCCCCGTTTCGGAAACGGGTCATTTTTGGGGGGGAAACGTGTCCCCGTGGAACATTGAAATATACTTTATATCGCATCAAAATTTGAAAATAATTGAATGAAATGAAAGTTAAATGTGAATTTGAGATGAAGTTGAGAATTATAAAAGGGCATTTGAAGCTCATTTTTTTGATTCATGATTATTATTATTCTTTTGGAGAAATTTGGTGAAGAGCTTCAGCAAGGGTTTGCTGGTTGAAAGCCAAAGCTTTTTGAAGACGAAAACCCTCAAGAAGAACACTCTGTACAGGAGTGAGAGATCTCCCAAGCTTGCAGACAATTCCATTTCAAGGATTGTGCTTGTGCTTCATTGAATCTACACGAGTTTCATATTTAAAGGTTTGAAAGATTAATCAGAAAATCTGAGATTTATTCATAATTGACAAAGCAAAGTATTTACAGAAGGTTCAAGGTTTTACCAAAGTGTTGCAGGCATGGAGTTGCTAGGCAAGGGTTTGAAACATTAATATTGCATATATTAAATATTAAATGCATTTGCCAGGCGTGAGGATTGAAGTCAATAATTTTTGATGCTTTGTACTGCAGCATGAGGATTGATAAATGTTATTCAAGCTAGGCATGAGATTTGAAAAGGGTATATGTGCTAGCCGTGAGCCTTATTCATGGAGACAATTCAATCTGCAATTTGTTGTTGACTGTAATCAGATTTTGCACATTGTTCCAGGCGCTGCATTTTTCAAAATCCAAACAATATAACATACCTGGAAACTCTTATTAGGCTGTAGACTGAGTTTGGCGTTGATATTCTACTGCTGATTGCATTCTGGAAAGTTCTGGGCGGGTTCAGTCACTTGAGCATGATCCATTTTGCTGTTATCGACCTCCTTCATGGGTATACTGGTTTGCTGGGTATGATCTTCATATGTAGGAAGCTTCCACTAGAGCATTCAACCAGCCTGGTATTTATTATTAAGTCTGAAACTGTGTACCGTGATGTTAAATATTGCTATCATACTACTGTCTGGGACTGTGCATGATCAGTTCAGAATATTAACTGTATGCAATTGTTTACTACTGTAACTCATTTCTGAGTGCAAATACTTGTAATCTGCTCATTGTTTAATGACCAATTTGAATGTGCATGAGACTGTGGCTTAATTCTGAGTTGTCATATTGTATATCAGTCATAAATATGAAGAAAGGAAGTTGTAGAACTGATTATCAGACCTGTGTGTACCTTTCTCTTTAAATACCATTACAATATATGCATTTTGATGACTTGAGTTTGGTAAAGTGGCACATCTATCGAACAAAGGTTGTTTCAAGTTTGCATACAAACTGTTTGACAAAATGTCCTATCTGACAAACTGAAATTAATCAAGCAAAATCGCAACAGAGATTGTTCCATTTGGGGTGGGACACTACAAGGGACACCCTAGGCAATTAGGAGATTGATAAATGACAAGCACATGGGTAAGGCATGCCAAAAATGCATATCAGCTGCTTCAAGTAACAAAGGATACCAAAAGGGTGCCTACCATGTTTTTTAGTGGTAGACGTAGATAGTTTAATTTACATATTAGTTTTATTGTACTTTCAGTTAGTTGGCGATTATGGTTATGCTTCATCAACCAATTGAATTAGTTTTGGGTAGTTGCCAACAATTGGATTTCCTTGGCAACCATTGGCAAGTTTATATAGTTTTTCTATAGTTAGGAAAGGGACCATGTTGTTGGAAATTCCCCACCCCATTTTGTGTAAGAGCATTGAATGAATAAAGAAACAAATGTTATATCTTCTTAAATACTCTATTATTCTCATATGAATCAATCATGTATGTATAAACCAGTTTACTATGATTAAATAATTGCATATCTAGATAGCAAGTAAACATTTGGCATTGTTGCCTTCAAAGAAGTCGGGTTAAAATGGCTATATAAATGTGACAACCGATTGAAGAACCTATACAATCAAATCAGGAAAGAGAAGATGAATTCACAAATGACTTGGTAAACTTGTGGGACATATCTGTGAAGGAACATGTGTAGAAGGAAGTTGAACAAAAGAAAGTTCTTCAAGAAGTCATTTGTGGCTGTAATATTCACCCCTTAATTTTTTTTGAAAAACTTGTTAGCTCAAAACAGAATGAATGCCAAGCAGCTTCCTTTCCACTTTCTGATCACCAAGTTCCCAATGTGGGCAAAGTGAGAGCATACAGTGTACGGGATTACAATTACACTTGAAATGAAACAGCTAGAAGTTACATCCACTTATCTAGTGGGGGTTAGTTTAGCACTTCCACTTTTTAGTGGGAAAGCTTATACAATAATTGAAATGTAAAGCCAACTCTTCCACTTTTCAATGTTAAGTGAATAAAACAAGAAAGAGCAACTCTCCCACTTTTCAACGGTGGGTGAATACAATAAGCAAGAGCAACTCTTCCACTTTTCAGCGGTGAGTGAGAACCAAAGAGCCACTTATTCAATGAGGTAAGTAACAACAAAGAACAAGAGAAAAGTCATTGGTGGTACTACCATCCAGTGTTACAATGTTAGCTCTTATAATTCATTCCAAACCAAAATATATTTGTTGTTACAAATAATAATATGAAATGAAACTGATCGGAATCACCCCCAAATGTTGCTAAACAATGAAACTGGTCATCCAACTCAAAGCAATAATTTAATACCTAATAAGTTAGTCGCTGAAAAGGGATTCTTGTTGGAAAAGGCAGCTACAGATTTGTTGCTGCTAAAACAGAGGTTGTACAGAACAGGGGCAGCTAGGTAGATAATTATTTGTAATTTTATGAACTCTTTTGGCAAAACCTCCTATCACATGGAAACTCACCCAGCCATCTAGGCGCCTCCCTGGAAGTGAACAATAGTCATCAACATGCCCACAAACAGCAGATATAAACATTCAAACCCCTTCCTACAGAAGTACCGCCTGCTTGGGAGGGCGACTTGGTCATAGGAAATTCAACTCTTCAATTTAACTCTTGCAAACTCCAATCTGGTCACCTAGCGTAGGAAATACCTTGCAATTAATTTAAGACCTTGTTGTGACCATTTCACACATCGCCCCATTGCAAATGGGGACCCCCTGT
Organism: Sequoia sempervirens; assembly: GCA_007258455.2. Taxonomy (NCBI): domain Eukaryota; kingdom Viridiplantae; phylum Streptophyta; class Pinopsida; order Cupressales; family Cupressaceae; genus Sequoia; species Sequoia sempervirens. Next base: position 19,424 of record VDFB02274379.1, on the reverse strand, counting down.
TTTCGCCTTTTGCCTCGGTGTTGCAATTGCTTATCACTTGTCTTTTTACAATGAGGTCATCATTTTGAGGGTTCCAAGTCAGTTTTTTTGCAAGTCATCTGAGCCAAGTCAAGAATCCATGCTTGAATCAGTGCGTAGACGTCATGGAAGCGCTCAGAAGGCCCAGGAAACGAAGATCGCCTGTGAATTCGGCCAATTCTGAGACTTCCTACTTTTTAGGAAATCTTGCTTTTTCGCTTTTTCATTTTTGGCATTTTTGGACCAAACAGGGTTCCCTATTTTTTAGGGTTTTGCTTTTTCTATTTTTAGAAAGTTTCTATTTTTAGAAAGTTTCTATATTTGGAAAGGTCTCGAATTCCAAAAATCCACTCAGAAGTTAAAAAAAATCGAAAAATCACTCAGAAAATCAAGGAGAAAATTGAAAAATCATTGAAAAATCTGGAAAAGCAAGCAAAAAGCATGAAAAATCAGTAAAAAGCATGAGAAAATCAGACTGAAAAACATTAAATTCTGGAAAAATCATTCAAAACCAGTCAGATCTGAAGCACAAAATCACAGAAAATCAACTCAAAAAGATGGAATTCATGAGAAATTTGGTTAAGTCTGAAATTCGCCATGAAGGAGGTCCTTGAAATGTGGGACGGAAGGAAAGTATGAATGTCTGGAAGTCTTCAAAGTCTGCCCAGCATTGAAGGAAAAATGGCAAGGACTAAGGAAAGTCCGCCCAGCACTCAAGAAGGAACGTCCAAGACTAAGATGAAGTCCGCCATGCTTGTCCTAACCTCCTCCAAAGTCCGCCATACACTTGAAAGGAAGTGCCAAGAAGTTATGAAGTCCGCCAAGCTTGTCCAAAGAGCATAGAAAGTCCGCCATGCACTTGAGGGGAAGTGGCAAGAGGTCAAGGAAGTCCGCCAGCCTCAAGAAGGAAGTGCCAAGACCTTCCAAAGTCCGCCATGCATGATGCCAAAACCTTCTAAAGTCCGCCATACACTTGCCAAGGGGTTGGAAAGTCCGCCTAGGCACATGGGAGAAGAAAAAAATCAAAATTTCACTAAGTATTGGTGCCTAGTAAAGAAAATTTCGAAAATTTGCTAAGTGTAAGAGCCTAAAAAGGTGGAAAATCAATTTTTGGCTAAATGTTATGACATTTCCAAGAGATAAAATGTTAAGGAAAATGCTAAAAGGTTTGGAAGTCCGCCATGTTCAAAGAAATGATGCCAAGACCATAGAAAGTCCGCCCTCACCTTGTCCAAGTCCTTGGAAAGTCCGCCATGGTCTATGAAGGGAGAAAATTACGATTTTTGCTAAGTGTTTGGTGCCTAGTCAAGAGAAATTCGAAAATTTGCCTAAGTATAGAGGCTTGAAGGATGAAAAATTGAGATTTTTGACTAAGTATCATGACATTTTCAAGAGGTTAAGTGCTAAGTTTGAAACGACAAGAGCTAAAGAAAATTCGCCATGGCATGTGAAAGTGGAAAAGACTTTGGGAAGTCCGCCTAGGCTATGACCAAGAATAAAATTGCCTAAGTATGGATGTCCGGAGAAAATGTTATAAAAATCGACAACTTTGGCCAAAGAAAATGCACAAGGCAGAGAGAAAGGAAGGATCGCCCTTGGCCAGAAGGAAGAAGAATTTGTCAAGCGTCAAGGAAATTCGCCTGATGAGGACATCCAGACAAGGATTTTGCCTAGAAAAATTCGACCAAGCGAGAGAAAATTTGACTTTGGCAGAAGCAAATAAGCCCAGTACAATTAAAAGTTCGCCATGGCAAAGAAAAATAGGGATCTGGCATAACAATTGTCGACGGAATGGCTTAAATTTTGGCTTGGCTAGACAAAATTGGGAATAAAATTGGAAAATAAACTTTTGGCCAAAGAAAATGAAGAGGAGATTGGATAAAAAATAAATGACAAAAGTCTTGAAAGCTTGCCTTGATAAAATAAATAAAACAAGTCTCAAAGAGTTCGACTTCTAGAGAGAGTATGGCAAATCAGTGAGAATTCCGACTTCGGGAGATTAAAATGGAGAATTAAATATGAAATATGCCCGTGCCAAGATGAAAATTGCAAAGAGAGTATGGAGTTCGCTTTGAAATGATAAATTCGACACAAAATTCACCGTGACTTCAGGAGAGAGAGTGTTAAAAATTTAACTTCGGAGCTAGAATTCAGGAGAGAGAAAATTTGAATTTGTTTATTTTATTTCTTGCAAGTGGATGACGACACGAGGCGAATCTTCAAAGAAGAAGCAATGGCGTGGAATGGTGGCAAGTCTGCTTCAAGCCAAATGGAGTGAGGGAAAAAGGATGGGACAAGCATGAGAAAGTCCAACCTTGCCTAAGCATAGCATGTCCAAACCTTTGTAAGGCATGTTCAAGGCAAAATAAAGTCCGACCTGGATAAGAAAATGTCTTGAGCATCATGAAGTCCGACTTTGATTGAAGAAAAACGTCCAAGCTCATGTGGAGTCCGCCCAACGAGGGGATGAGAAAATTAGCAAATTGGCTAAGTGTTGATACCTTGGGGAGAAGAATTCACTAAGTGTTGGACGGAAAACAGGAAGGATGAAGAGGAGTAAAAGGAAATGAATAAAACCCTTGTCCAAAGATGGAATTTGTCCTGCATAGCACAAGCCAAATTCAAAATTGAAGGCAAATCCATAGGCAAAGTTTGTTCGAGCATGGAGATGACCAAAATCTTGGCTAAGTGTTGAGTGGTCCAGATGAAGATGTTACAAAATGAACCTGAATAGCAAAAATTTGGCTAAGTCTGGGAAATACTTCACAGAGGAAATTCCAATTTCCTCCACTGTGGCGAAAGCACAGGGGCTTTCTTCTCCAAATTCAAGACACTTGAAAGAATATCCAGACATCTTGGAAGGATTTCATCTCCTGAAGAATTAAAAACAAGCTTCCAATCAAAATCAGATGGTGACAAGGAGAGTGTTCCAAACATATCTCCATACTTAGACAATTTCTTGACAGAGGAAACCCAAGGAATAACATCAACCCAATTCAAGCAGGAGGAATTTCAAAGCAACCAACTTCAAGTCCAGACACCTGCTCCAAGGGGAGACTTCCAGACTCCAAAGATTCCAGTACAGGCAAGAAGAAGAAATCAAAGTCTCAAAAGGAATCCAAGATCAAAGCTAGGAAGGAACAAGCACAACGGACAGAGTCATCGGAAAAATATTCTAAGGCAAGCACGTGGAAGAAAAACGAAGCAACCAAGGAAGACATCCAGCACGCTGAGGTGGCGCCTCGTCATCTTCCAACCAATCAAATTGTTCCAAATCAATATGCAACAACATTCTATTTTATTGTTGATTTATATTTAGCAAAAGGGACAAGTGTCCTCAAATGAAATTTTCTCATTGGTCGAAAGTGACAAACCCTAATTAGGGTTTTATTTTGTAATCTCGGTCGTTGATTTGAAATCAATCTTGGCCATTGAATTGTAATTGGGGAGCCTATAAATTGAGCTCGCCCCCTCATTTGTAATGTGTGGAGACAGATATGAGATTGTTGCATTGAGACTATTTCGAATAATAAAAGCTCTTATGTATGATTTGCTTTGAATAACTTTTATTGTCAAATAGTAAGCGAGGTTGCATATCTTCTTCCGCCATAGATTAAAGTTAGAATTAAGCTAAATAGAATTTGCTTTGAAAGTTGGTTAAGTGAATGAGAGATTGATCGTATTGATTCAATGGTGAAGTATTGCTCATACTTTCTTCGAATGGATGATTTGCATTCGATGCGTAAAGTTAGCCTGAGCTCATAATTGTGGAAGCTTAACTTCAGCCTCATTTGAGGTTTGAAAATTATTATCACACCCCTTGAAGATTGCACCCATTTTGCGTATGTTGTCCAGCAGGAGGCGAAACAAAGTGTGGTTTATCCCCTTCACCGAATCCTTACTGTCTCTTAAGTTCTTAGGCATAGAATAGACCTCCTAAACCCTTATCCTTTTTGCCATTTTTTTGAGATCCACTTGAAGTCCGAAAGAGAAAGCCTTTAATGATAAATTCTAAGTTACGGTTCCGTTGGGGATTGAGATAATGCGAACGATGCGGGTGCAGGCAAAAATTTTTAGGGGTTTGTGTATGGAATAGATGTGTATATATATATATATTAATTAATTTAATATATTATAAATCTATATATATGTATTATATATACAAAAATATAAGAGAAACATAGAGAATTGTTACAATTGTAAAACTAAATCATTTCATAGTATGATACTTGATCATTGATCAATGCCAAATGCCAAAGATAAATATTAAATGCCAATTGATAGTTGAAAAATATTCAAATAAAATTACTGAATTACAAAATGTAGTTCATGAAACATTGAAACATGATTCAATGTTCATTGTTCATGTGCTCATCAATCATCAAAAGGATTGTCAGAATCATCATGACTTGGATTTTGAGTGGTTTCAACTTCAAAATCATCATCATTTGAACCCAAAGCGGATCCAACACCATGTGATATGTCATCAATATCACCCACATCATCCATAGTGGCTCTAGCAAGATCCTGAATGGTTGCATCCAAGTCAGTAGACTCGGGTGCTACATCCCAAAGCCTCGCTGCCCCCTGCCTGTATTGAGGATCCTTACGTGACAGAAGACGCAAATTGGAATGAATATACACTAAGTCTTCAGCTCTTTTTGCAGCCAACCGGTTACGCTTCACTGAGTGGATAAAGGAGTATGTACTCCAATTCCGTTCAGCAGCAGAAGAGCTTGCAACCTGGAGAGAAAACCAACAAAATTAAAAATAAAATAAAAAAATGCAAGATAAATTCAAGAATGTTAAGTGTTAAATTTTACAATACAAGTGGCCAAAAAAAAAACTTACTTGTGAGAGGATCTTGATTGCAAGAGGTTGGAGGTACATATAATCTTGACCATGAAGGTACCACCATGTAAGACCATCCATTTTGTATTGGTCTCTAGCAACAGAAGCATTATAATTTTTTGATTTTCCTGTGACAAACATTCCAAATTCTCTCATGACACTTGCATGCACTTCTGGATCACTGAACATTCTACTAAATGCCGTCTTATACCCATTAGCAACTTCACCATCTCTATATGGCGGTATTCTCCCTGGGATAGAAAGTACTTCAGTGGTATAGTACCTTGGAGATAGGGCATATGCAAGGAGGTGCAATGGAGTTGTCATCTTGTTCCAACGATGAAGAACAATTGCTTCCACCCTTTTGTACAAGGTGTCTTCAGGATCATTCTCTTTTTTTTGTATTTCTATTTTTATTTTTTCCAACATTGTGTCCATGCTATCATAGACATCCCCCAAGCATGGTTCATCTGTATCAGCAAACCGAAGCATAGACATGATAGGTTCGGTGAATTCCAATACATAATTCACACGATCCCACCAATCATCATTCAAGATCAATGCCTTGACTTTTTGGGCCCTCTCTGAATTTGATTGCTTCCATATACTCCATTGGTTGCTAATAACCATTTGACTCAATGCATCTTTCACCTTCACAAGTCGTCTCAGAACAATTGTGTGAGATGCAAACCGGGTCTCGGCAACCTAAGAACATGTTAATAGTAAGTTAATAACACATTTAAAATATGTAAATAATGCAAAAAATTATTTTATTCAATTATGTAAAACATGACATAAATGATAAATGAAACTAAATAAATTAAATTTTAAAATTTACCTTCAACAATTCCAATGTTGAAAAAGTTCTGAAAATTGCTTGTGACATATGGTGGTTTGTCACAAACATCTGGATCTCCTCAGACTCCTGGTATATTTCTTTCACCCACTCTATTTGGGTGCCAATTGCTTGCATCACCAAATTGAGGGAGTGTACAGTGCACGGTGTCCAAAAGATGTGCTCATATCTGGCCTCTACCAAAGCACCTGCAGCCCTGCAAACTTTTGCATTGTCCGTAATTACTTGGACAACATTTTCACTACCCACCATCTCTATGGAGTCAATGAGAATCCTGGAAATGAACACTGCATCTTTCACTTGCCCTTCACAGTCAACCGCCCTCAAAAACATTGCCCCCTTGGGGGACACTGCAATAACATTAATCAATGGACGGTTTTTGCAATCTTTCCATCCATCGGAAACAATAGATACACCTATTTCAACCCAAGAATCTCTAATTGGTTTTAGTTGGGCCTCTACATATTTCCTCTCTTTTTGCAATAAGGTGGTACGCACCTTTTCATACCCAGGACTTGTGAAATCAGGAGGTGCACTATTTATTGCTGACACCATGTCCTTCCAATATGGTGATCTCACCAAGTTGAATGGAAGACCATTGGCATAGAGGCAACGTGCAATTTTTTCTTCAGCAATATCTCTTGCCTCCATTTTAAATGCTTTCTCTAATGGACCTCTCTTGCGGGTGGTGGTTTCTGGTTCTTCATCTTCTTCTTCCGTAGAGGGTATAGACAAGAAGGGATGTCTAGAGGGCCTAACTATCTGATGAGTGGGTAATGTTTGTTTTTTCTTTCCGGAACTATAACTAGTTTGTTTTCCTCTTGCAACTGAATTGTCAGCATCTTCTTGTTCTTTTATAAATGCTGCTATTTGTACAGCAGAAAGCCCCTTCTTATCTGGGCCCACACACATATTAATCCCTTTACCACCAGGGCCCATAAAATGAAGTTTCACTCGGTAGTAGGAGCTATTATATTGTACATTGCAAAAATTACACTTCCAAACAAACCCCCCACCTCCAGGAATTTGTGAAATTCGTGTGGTATGTCTCCATAAAGGAGATCCTTTATCAATTTTAAACTTTTGGCTTCCATCCCCACCCACTGAACTTTGACTACTGGCCATTGTTGCAATCTATAAAAAAAATGAAAAAAAAAAATATATATTTGAAAAACTTCTTCACAAACTTGAAAAAATTCATCAAAAACTAAGAAACTTAAAAAAATTCATCAAAAGATTGAAGAATAGGGTTTAAATGCATACCTTGAACACTTAAATCTCCTTTGTAGAAGCTTTTTGCCACTCCACAATCGATCTCTTTCAAATGCAATCACCTCCCTTCAAAATGCTAAGATGAACAAAAAAAATGGAGAGAGCAAAATGAGAGGTAAAAATGAAATGTTTTAGTGTTGAAAGGCCTCATATTGGGTCGTTTTAGGGTTTAGAGGCAAAATAGAAATTAAAAAATTGTTTTTTTTTCACTTTTGGGCCCACTTTTTAAGAGCTGGGCCGTGGGTTCTCAAGGGTTCGCCCGGGTACGCGGCTGGTACCCCCGGGTCCGCGTACCAAAGGGCATGGTTGCTGGCGGTTATCGAGGCCGTGGCCCGCGCAATTAGCGCAGGGTTCGGGCAGTAGCGAATCGGTCCAACCTTTTGGGGATAAATTCCCTAAGTCCTAAACTTGTGAAGATTTCCTTACGTAAGTCCCCTTGTTTATTACCAGCAAATCACAACGCCATTGAGCTTATCCACACGTCGAGACCCGACAAAAGAAACCTTGGAATCGCCATATGATCTTCTCGCAATCTTAGCATACGCGGTGGTTTTTCAAGAGAGGATAGAGTGTCTCTGGACATTTTATTCTGTGTGTTCGGTGGATGATAAAACGTACACCAACAGACCTCAACTCTTCTAACTCAGCCTCCAATGTTCAGCTGAATTGTATGGCCAACAAGGAGAAATGGTACGGCCAACACTCATAACACTTCAAGAAAACTCACACTTTGCAATCTGCAACTAAGAGGAAATCACATCAAAACATTTTGCAAACTAGAACACATCAAAGCAATCCATACTGGAAGACCAAAACTGAAAACTTCAATCAGCTCCAATAGTGATTCCTAGCTGGAATCACACCAATCTAGCTAGGGAATATCTTGCAATTGCGAAACTAGAAATCTATGAGGGATTTCATCCTCAAAGATTGTAGAGAACCAAAGCCATTTCGGCAGCATAACATTGTCATTCTTCAACATATCCAACAATGAGCCCCAACACCTCCTTATATAGAATTTGGGAGAGAAAACTGCAAAATTAAAATAATTAATTCATTAACTTTTTCCATCAAATTCCCTTTTAAAAATAAATTAAACCTTTTTCATGTGTAAGACCCCCTAATTCCTCCTAGTCATCCAAAAGGGGAATTAAAATACCTTTTCAAAAAGATATTACACTTAAGTTATCAAAAATAATAATAAACTAGAATTTAAGTGAATAATTTACTTATTTCACCCCAAGTTGCTCAAAATCTTGAAACACATCGAAATTCAAATTTGACCACGCCAATATGATACTGAGGCAATAGGAGAATGATAGAAGTCAATTTGGTGACTTACTATAAATAGATGTGCTCTCCAATAAGTTTGGACAACACCCCGAAAATTAGAAAACACTTTAGAGACATTGAGATCAATATTGCCTACTAAGCTCATTAACAATAATAGAAACCTTGTAACTCCAAAATTGCATTCTCCAAGAACTTTGGGGTCCCCTTGCCTCATCAATTAGCCCACGGGAACTCAGGAAATAGGCTAACAGCCTTCAAACTAATTAGGCCTAAGAAGGGGATGTTACATGGTAACCTAAGAGTAAGCGAAGAAGTCAACATACTCCTCAATCATATGACAAGATTCCTTGCAAGACATCTCATAATACTTCAAGACCTAATGCCAAATAGGATCGTGAAGCACAAAGACAACAAATAAGGCAACATTACGAGGATAAAATTTGATGAGAGCAAGAGAAACGAATACAAATTGACATCAAACTCCCCAAAACTAATGCCCTTATACCCAAACAAGAACCAGAAGACACTAAAAAATAGTGAAAGAACAAAACAAGAAGTGAGCTGATCTTTAGGGATCGTACAACAAAGGGAACGAAGGAGAAGACTAAGAAGTAGCTGAGCAAAACCCAACTGCACAAGTCCCAAGTTAAAGTCCATATGCTAAAATTCCTCCCTTCTTCAAGTGGAGCTACCTAAAGATGAACACCTAAATCCTTAGCCACAACAAATTATTCTTCAGTAATATTGCACTCTTGAGAAGTTTGGAAAGGCCCAACTTCTTCATCAATCGTGACATCTTTATTGAAGGTCAAACGATCAATGTCAACATCAATCAACCTATAAGCTTTATGGTTGTCGCTATACCTTGTAAGCATTAGTTTCTTACTCTTAGGATCTAACTTTGTTCTTTTCTCATCTAGAATCTAGGCATATGCAATAGAACCAAAGACCTTGAGATAACTTCCTTTGGGCTTCCTCTAGGGTCTTGTTTTTCACTGCCTATGTTGGTGTCTATTTAGCAAATATACTACTATACATACTTCCTCAACCCAAAACCTCTTGGGAACACTCCTATTCTCCATCATACATTCCATATCCATGATAGTACAGTTCCATCTCCCAACTATTCCATTGTATTGAGTGTAGGGTGTAGAATATTGTCTTTTTATGTCATGTTTAGCACAAAATTTATTTAGTTCTTTTGAACAAAATTCTTCTCCATTATCAGATCTAAAAGCAATTATGTCACAACCTAACTCTTTCTACTAATGCTTTAACTTTTGAAATTCATTAAAAACATCTTATTTTTATTTCAAAAAATACACCCACATTTTCCTACTAAAATCACCAACAAATAGAAGAAAATACCGAGCACCAATAATAAATGTCATGTTCATTGGTCCACAAATATATGCATGAACCAACTATAGTACTCTCTTGGCTCTCCAAGATTGTCTATCATCAAATGGAGTTATGGGCTTCTTTCTTGCCATGCAATCTCTACAAACACCCTATATCTGTTGCTAGATGTCAAGAAGTCCATCTATGAAAGTATCTTAAGACAACTGAGAGAGATAAGATAAATTGAGATGCCCATATAGTTGACGCCAAAGTGTACTAATGTCAAACGCACTCTTGGCTGCCAATGCATGCTCCTTGACTTGTCCAATGTCAACCAATCTATACAAATCATGATATTCTATACCAAGAGCAATAGTCTTCTTGGTCTCCTTGTCAACTATGTAGTATTTGAGTTTGCTAAAGATGACATCTAGATTAGGACAATGTTGCATAATCTGACTTATTAAGAGTAGATTAAGCTCCATTCATGATACATAGTACACATTGAGAAAATTTTACTTTTTCCCTCCAAAGGATATTTGCACATTCCCTCTACCAACAACTATGTACTCCTCCCCACCACCAAAGATCATTGAATCAAAGCAAGCAATGCACTTCATGAACTAGTCTTGCCTATTGGTGAAGTGATGTGATGCTCCAAAATCTATGTACCATGCAGATGACTTAGACTAATCTATTGGTCATTTGGCCATGCTTTGTGGTTGGATTTTTTATCAAGCAACATTTTTTTGCAATACTTCTTCATATGACCCATCTTACCACATGTAATGTCCCCTTTTCTTAGGTCAGTATCCTTTGCAGTGGTTAGTCTACCATTTGGTCCCCTAACATGGTGTTTAGGGACCCCTTTGAGGGTAATCTGAGGCTCTTCAGTAGGCCTTTTGATATACATTTCAATGTTCTATAGCTCAGTGACTCAGTGTATTGGTGGTGTGCCTTCTGGAGGTTGTTCTGAACGTTTTCTCCCACACTTACTATTCTTAGTAAATCAGTTGTCATCATGCCTATACTTGGAAAATGTGATTGGATTGCTCCCATGAGTTGGTGTTTTGTATTATTTTGGGAGTTGATGGTTTAATTATATTATTAAAGTTAATTTAACTTTAATAATAACGTTATTTAATGATAACTTTTATTATGGTGTTATAAGGAGTTAATTGGTGATATGTGGTATTTAATAAAGTATTATATTTTATTATTACTTTATGAAATATCATTTTAAAAAGCTAATGTATTAAATGCCAACAAAAGAAAATATTATATTTAAATTTTAATTGGCCAAGTGGGGGCATGGGAATTTGGGAGAGAATAAAAAGCAAAAGTGAATGATTTTTCATCATTCATTGATATTTGTGCAAATTTGGATAAGACTGAACAAGGGTTTGTTAGTTTCGAGTTTGAGCTTTTCTGAGGAAGAAATCCCTCGAAAAGAACAATGTTTGTAGGTGTGAAAGATCAGCCAAGGACACCAGATTGAATAATCTCATTCAAAGGTTATTATCTGAGCTTCATTGGAAGCAAGAGATCAAATAATTCAGAATTTACAGAGGTGATATTGGCAGATCAGAAGTTAATTTGCTGTTGGTTATTGCTGATCATTCCATCATAAGCTGGCACTTGTGGGTGCAGGGCCGTACATCTCATTGCAGGCCGTACAAGCTTCAACTAGGGCATGTGAGTCCTAAGGTCAAAACGCCTAGGGTCTTGGACAGATTTCAACGCATTTGCAGGCGTCTAGGGCAGATTAATAATTGTGCAGAAGTTTAAAGGTGGTTTCTGGAGGTATTCAGAGGTGGAATCTAATATTGTGGGTTTCCAATTGCTGATCAAAACAATTTGAGATCTGCATTATTGCATCTTATGTAATTCAGGTATGATTCTAATGCAATTTCTAGCCATAAACAAATCTAAATCATTTATTTTATGCATTTGTATGGAGTTAGTTTATTTTGCAAATATCTCTATTTCCTGCATTTTCCTGGCAAAACACAAAAAAAATCAGAAAACAAATAAAAAAAATAAAACAAAACTACAGATCAGAGGGGGTTATTATACCAAAGTAATAACATGTAATGTCCTTCAGATTCTTTGATGCATCCTTGATGTTGCCTTAATCTATGACCATTTGCCTTTGCCCTTATCTTCGAATACAAATGCCTATTCCACACTGTCTATTTCACTACTACTACCAAATTATTTCTTCCATCTGTCCTACTATAAGAGCTTATTGCACAACTCTTCAAACTTTAGGTTAACATTCATAGAATTGATATTCAAGGTCTCCATAAAATGTCCATAAGCATGTGGTAAGCTTTTCAATGTGATTACCACCATGTTCTCTTCTATCTTTTGACCAATCGCTAAAAATTGATCTCTGATTTCCCTGATCTTGAATAAATGCTCCTGTAAAGAAACTCTCATGAAAAATAACATATTCTTCAGAAAGAAGGTTTTTCCCTTAAGTCACATGCAGATCTCGTAGATGCTTCCAAATTTCAGCTAAAGTTGCACCTAACTAGATTTTTGGAAACATTTCATCTTTAACAAATAATTTAATCAAAAATGGTTGCTTCTCTGTCATGTTCATCAAACTTGTCCTAGTCTTTACCCACAATCGTTGGCTTAGTATCTTTGTTGAGAACATTTTTTCAAGGTATTTGTACTTAAAAATTGTCGATATACATTGCTTCCACATCATGTAATTTTTACCAAAGAATCTCTAGTTGCCTTCCAACATGATGTCGGGCAAAGAGGCCATTTATACTGTTCTCCCCTCTTGCAACTTGCAATCGTAGAGTAAGACCAAAAAATAAATGCCTTCCTACTATAGTAAAAAGCCTTGCTACTTGCAAATTATTTCCACAATTTTTTCCCTAGACTTGGACAAAACCTTCCACATAATATTTTCCAAACCCAGGAAAAGAGCAGAGCAAATATGTGCCCTAGCTAAAGAGTGTCATTGAACCTCACTTTAATAGAAAGTTATCTTGTCAATCAGGCGGTGTCTAACAGCTATTTGCAAAAGGGTATTTAAATTTATTTTCCAATGTTGGTCCTATTCTTCTCAAAATGAAAATGTGCTTAACCTAATCTACTAATTTTAAGTTACTAATCTAGGAATAGAAAATACCCATGCTGTATTGAACAAATTAACTACAAAATACAAAATGCTTCTACAAAATCAAACACTATCTCCATAGTATAATTTGCTTATACTTGGAATGGTAAAGGCTATTTATGGAACAAAATTTGCTTATGCTAATTAATGAAGATTATCTAAGGAATGACACAATAGTAAATGAATTTTTGATGTTTTCTCTCTTTTTTCTTATGAAGACACACAATGATATAAAATACAATACTCTTGAAAGTAATGTATTATGAGCAACACAATGCATCCAATCATGCAACTAGTAATACTATATATCTAACTAGACAATAAACAAATACTTATCTCTACTCCTATGGTTCTTTTTCTCTAGAAGGGTGGCCAATTCTCTGGAGATAAAAACGCTCCTTCAAACTATTGCATTCAACAGGACTATTCAAGGGCCACAAGAAATCATCGCTTCATTTCTCACTTCAAATGTTCATATATGTAAAATATAGATATGACGGTGAAACTGTATTGTATTATATATCTTGTACTCCGAAAAAATAATGATAATGCTTAACATTGTTTTTGCACAACTAGAGTGGCCAACTCTCTGGGGATGAGAACACTCCTTCAAACTATTGCATTCGACAGAACTATTTAGGGACCAAAAGACATCATTGTTTCATTTCTCACTTCAAATGTCCATATAGGCAAAAGATAGATATGACTATGACACTGTATTGTATAATATATCTTGTGCTTCAAAAAAAAATGATAATGCTTAACATTGTTTTTGCTAACTAGGTATGTATAATAGCAATTAACTACTTCTAAATCCTAAATTGGATGGCACATTAAGGCATGCGTACACTACTGAAGTACAACTAGAGTTCTAAATTAAATACAAATTTGTGAGTTTGTTACAAAAATAAATATAACATTAGCTCTTCACAACAAGTACGAGGAGAATGTCATTGGACACAACTCCCAACTGGATTCCTTTACTAAATAGGAATCATCTATGCATTTAACGGATTATAGAATGGAAAAAAAATTGTTATCCCTACTAGCTAGTTCGGAACTCCACGTAGCAATCTAGAAATTACAAGTGAATGTTTTGCTCCAAAATCAATGGGGATTGGATGGTATAATCTTCTGCAGCTTCTAGAGTTCTTGGAACAGTTCGCCACCTCATCTTGTTTTAAGAACACATTCCTTCATAGAAAATCATCAATGTTTAATTTATGAACAAAATTATGCCATTCATTTAATTTAAAAAAATTAATAATCCTTTCAAACACACATTATTTTGGCATGATTCATAGGGTAATGAAGGAAAAGAAGGTAGATTAGATGCACTTTGAGGAGGCTAGATTTACCCTCATCACTAGTCATGGAAGAAATTAACCAATAAAAAACTGTTGAAAAATAATTGTGAACATACTTGAAAGTTTTAGCCAAAACCCTAGTCAAGGGTAAAAAAAATCGAATCACAAAACAAAGAAAATCAGCTTGATTTCTTTTTTAACTCTGCCAAAACACCGTCAAATATTTTGAAACCCATGATTTTTTTCCAATTACCAAAACAAAACTGATTTAAAAGAAATCACAGCAATTTCGCAATAAATCTAGTTGCTTTTCAAAAAAAAACTTTTCTTGCAATTTTTCCCTCCAAAACTTTGTCGAGACATGCATGCAAGAACCCACAATTTTTTTAAATGCCATGTCCTGCCCCCTTCTCAAGTGTAAGTTCACAAGTGACCCTTAGCCTAATTTCTAAAGTTTTCTTGTAAGCTAATGGAAAGGTTAAAAGGAAAAATTAATTAAATAATTATATGTTTAAGTTGTTGAAAAAATAAAAATTAAAAGACAACTTATATTTAATTATTTAAAAATGTGTTATAAATGATATTTTTAAGTGTCACTACACTCGTGGTACAAAAAGATGATGAAAAGCACACCTAAATTATAATTTTGTAACTTTGAGGAAAATTGACCCAAAAAAACAAAAAAAATCCTCAAAAAAAGTTATAAATAAGAGTATTGTTTTCAAAAAGCCTTTACATAATTTTTAAAGCAATCATATTATGTTCAAGAATGAACATGCATTCATCTTCTTCTTTTCCTGAGGACAAAAACCCTCTAGATTTTCAAAGCTTTGAGGATGAAAACCCTCTTAGTTTTTAGTGCAGTCTCATTCAACGATTAACAATGAGCTTAATCAGACATTGTTTTCTGAACTTCAGTTTTGGGTGTGAGATTTTTTGTGTTATTTTCCAGTTTCAATGAGTACACCTCAGTTATTTGTTTTAGTTTTTGGTTTTGATGTTAGTAGAATGATTATTGTTGCAAATGTTTTAGAAGTTTGGAGGTATTGATTGTGAGAAAAATGGGCAGAGATTATAGAAGCTCAACTAAAAAATTTATATTATACAAGAAATATATTATGCTTCTACTCTCTTTTCTTCTTCCATAATTTGAATTACATATATGTATATATATATGAAGAGTTTTCTAACTCCTATAGCAACTATACCAAACTCTCACACTAAATATAGGTGGGTTGTTCAACCACCTTAATTCTTTCCCTCCTATTTTCACTCCTAAAATTCTTCGTGATATTATTATGCTCACTCACTATAATATATTATTAAGTTGTTTAAAAAAATCCTAACCAATTCTTCTCACACCTAGAATAGCTAGGTGAGTTGTTACTATAACTCACTTTTATTTTAACATATTCTAACCCATGTGAACACTAACATATTTCCTAATATTGACTCCTGTTGCAGACCATACTAATTTTGTGCGTGTCTATAACGAATAACCCTTGTTGCAGGCCATACACTTGCCAATAATTTATCAATTCCCTGCTGGATTTTCAGTGACTATTGGATGTCAAAATTAAGGGAGTTTGTCAAAACTTGGCTGCACCTTCTTTGTACGAGGCCATAATACAGCAGCCTAAAGATACACATTGCATGGCATCTAATCTGAGTTATGCACCAGAAACTACCTGTAGAAATCGTTGTCTGTAGAAATCCCTATTCTCACTGTCCAGAAAACTGAATGTTTTTTGTTTGTTTTTTAATTTTTTGTGAATGTTTTTGGTTTTTGCATGCAATAATAAAGAATGCGATTTTGAAAGAATTGCTTCAAAAATCTATAATAAATTCAATAAGCTGAAACTGACAAATTTGAATCTCCGAATCGATAGCAAATAGTTTTATTACGCTTTCTCGGTGTTTACAATATTCAAACCCTAACATGCAAATAAAAAGGCAAAGCTGATTGCATTAATTAAAAACCTGATTTGCTGATTACAGGCGCTCCAGAATGATGTAGGTTTTGTACGGCCATCATAAATAACAACTTCTCCCTCCGCCAGATGATTGCAAATGAACCCAAAGGTGTAGGCGCCCCAAATGGTGAAGTCAAAAAGCCAAAAGGTGAGGCGTTTTGCCCAAGACAGAAAAGTACGGCCTGTACTTGATGGTACGGCTTAGCTGCAGCAAATAAGAATTCCGTACAATTTGCAAATAGATGCCAGATGAAAACTAAACCAGCCGCCAATGATTTTCTCTTCCCCTGCTGATACTGGATTAAACTCTGGACAAATAGATCTTCTGAATAGGCTCTGTAATAACTTCTGGATGAAGCTATCTCTCTGACAGGCAATAAATCAGCTGGTATTTCACAGCCTCTGAACTGCAGACACTGAAGATGGCTCGTTCTCCAATGCAGATAGACAACTGAAACCCTTGGCTCCGTTCTCTGAAGGAAGAATTGATCAAAGTTGATTTTCATAACATAATGAAAAGAGTTTCTCTCAAAGAAACTTATAATTCCTCAGTTGGGTCGATTTTCCCCAAAAAGCATCATTAAAATAAACTTTGAATTCTTCTTTTAATTTTTCCATAGTTTTGAACGCACTTTTAATTATAAATAATAATTGAAAAGTGGCCCCTCCTTCATGTTGGTCGACCCCTTCCTTTAAGTCACTTAAGTTATAATATTTAATTATATTATAACTTTATAATATAAGGTTAAAATTAATTAATATTTATTTTGGCAAATAAATATTAATATCTCTCTCAAAACAGGTCCAAATGACGAACCGTCTGAAGCCAGATGATAAGTGACTGAATCCGCATACGACCAAACCATACTGCTAAAAATAGCAGGGGTGCTCTGCTGAGTGTCTCCACTTACTAAAAATAGTAAGTCAAGCGAATGATGTCCGAACGACCCCGAACGAAAGCCAAACTGAATGATTCTGCCAACTGAACCCAAGCCAATCCTCAACAAGACCCTCTATTCACCTTATCAGCCTACGAGGGTCACATAATAGGCTAATCTTAAGCACTGAGAGATGTCAACTGGAAGGGAACATTACATTATCCACAGCTATACTTTCATGGCATGTCTTCTTGAGCAATTCGTTGTAGTTTATCTTCATTCTCGGTTTTCTTTTATTATTTGCACCTCTGCAAGGTCTGCAATACGATGTTTGTTTATTCTGGGCAAGTATTCTATACTACAGCCAGTCAATATTGAGGTCTAATCCAATCAGGGGATGCTACAGCCTTTGAAATCTAGTCGCAGCCCTTTTCCAAGCTGAATCGGCCACTAAACCAGACATTTTTGGAGTGCTGCAATCTTAACAGTCTCAGTCACAGTTTTTAACCTTTGATTATGACCACTTTCAACAAATAATTTGGGATTATTTCCTAGTCACAACTTTATTATGGTGATTTGCATTGTTTTTAACAGTCAGAAGATTCAGAATTTTATAAGTATTGGTAATGCCAATTATTCATGCACACAGCCCTACCACTCATTAGTTGAGCTGGGCATAAAATTTGGTGATGTTAACTTTATTGTTTGGGTATATATCATAGAGAGTGTATCAGTTTGGACAGCTCATAAATTAGGGGAGAGGACACTAAATTAAAGTGGAGAAAAGTGAAATCCATAGTAGCTTTACATGTACAACACATGGCAAAAGTCTATAAAGAATTTAATTACCCAGATTTAAAATGAGTTAAAATCAGCAAACTTAAAAAATTGTATAAATCAAAATCAAAATCTATATACAAAAAAATATTTATTTTTTTCAAAACGCCAGGAATAACTCATGAGTTGATCACAAGTTATTCAAGGGATTTATTAAAAACTCATGAATTTTTCCTCTGTATTGTGGGTTTGACTGTAAAAATGGCACATTGATTTCACATTGGCATTAGACAACTGGTGAGCCACAATAAATCACAAATATTAATTTTTCGCAATTTTTGCTCCTATGGTGATATCTGTTCTCCCTCGGTTTGTGTGAAAAGAAAGGGATGACTATTTTTTCAGTACAAGAAACATTTTGTTGAGCAGTTTGGAATTCTTATTCAGTGTCAACGGAGGAAATCTTCAGATTCATTCCCAGTGACTTCAAAAAGACACTCAGTACGAGGAAGAACAAGGCTGACTTCCATGGACCTTCCACAGACAACCCATAGCAAGCTGGGGCAGGATAGATCTGCAGAAACTCACAGGGACAACTTCTTTTTGCTTAAGATATGGAATTAACACAAAAAAAACATTTGAATCACTCTTTTTGTTAGTTATGCAAAGAAACCCAAAAAAAATAATCATGGAGGGGGATTCCAAGCTGGCCTTTGATGCAATGAACCATCAAACACTACAAGACTGAAAATTAACCTCATTTGGAAGGGGCTTTTATGATAAGCAATATTATTCAGATTATCTGAGTGATCCAGAAGTATAGAAAGTGAACCAGGAGTTGTAGCCATATTCAAACTACACCATTTAAAATGACAGAGGTAATGCAGAAAGCCAACAGTAACACAGAAGAGCTGGGTTTGATTTGTTAAGGATTTTGATGGCTTCACCACAACTGGTGAAGCATTTTGTCTGGTTTTCTAATAACTGGTTTTCCTGCTATCTCTTTGCCTTAGTGCGTTTTTGTTTATAGGCATGGAAGCATGTTGTATGATGCATGTTGGTGATATGTATAGTTGTATTGCTGTTTTTTCCAATCAAAAGGGCCTTCCTTATACGCTATCATATATTTTACTTCTGGATGGGAATGCCACCTGATGGCCAATATTTTTGTGGATGGACTGCAGTTTCCCCTGAAAAATGTATCCTGCCATCAATATTGATGTCTCATTTTTACCAATAAAAAAGAACTACTATTGACTAAAAAGAAAGCCAATTTCAGTTGCCATTAAAGCCCAATTCTCTTGTCTCTTAGGTGTAGAAATGCATATTGTCCCTCAAAAGCTCAGGCATGTCCTGCTTACTTTTTCTTTATCTAATTTGAGTCTAGCAAAACTATTTTAAGTGATATCTCAGGTTTGAATGGCAAAATTTCTTTGTTATCTTTCAACAAAAAATTATATTTTGTAGATTTTATTGTCCATCCAAAGGTGGAAGAATAAACAGAGATTACGCCATTTTATGGATATTTCCTCGAAAAATATCAATACTTATGTAAATAAGAAAAGGATTTTATATAGGCATAACCCTTTTCTTTTCCAGTCACTCAAACCTTCTTCTTCTTTTGCTTGAAACAATTAAGGCATATTCTCCCTAGAATGCGAACAACTTCTTGTATGTGAGACGGATGATAAACTGCAGTTGGAAGGCGAATATGTCCAA
>VDFB02274378.1:0-16151 GCA_007258455.2 Sequoia sempervirens | reverse complement strand
CATAATTCAAAGACCTTTATACTTATTTTTGCATGTTGGACTATCAAGAATAGGAAGATTATTTGCACACTTTTGTAGTTCACCTTCTTCCTAAGGGGAGAAATGTGGTTCAATGTTCATGGATTCTCTTCAACATACTTCATCGAGCATCTATGCGCACTACAACATATCTTATGGAGGGCTTCCAAGTCTCTCTTTGTATCTCCTATTTTGGGGAAATTTATTGTACACATGTGACAAAAGTTGTCCTAGTGGGGTATATAAATCCTCCTTCTTCTTCACTTGTTTTCTTTTTCATGCATTTTGTTTCTCTTTTTGGAGAGGAGTTTTTTCCCACATGGGTTTTCTCCTTTACTCCACCTTATGAGAAACATTTGTACATGGGTACCTAACATGGCTTGTAGCCGAGACCCATTTCTACATACCCACCTAAGTTATGCTTAAGGGGGGGTGTTAGTGTATTCTACTCTAGTTAGGCTAACTTAAGCCTAGCTAGGTGTTGGATTTGACCCTTGACTCATTCCCCGTGAGGTGTCAAGGTTGTTAAGGTGTCTTGAGAGGTGTCAAATCCCTCTTGACACCTCTCCCTTGCATAGAGGAGAGTAACTCGCCACCACTGCAGGATGAGGAGTCCTCTCCTCAATCCATGGCATGTGTGCCTATTCTTGTGGCAGGTGGTTGCTCATCCTCATGCTTTATATTGAGGGTTTGAGCTCATTATTCTTGGGTCAGCTAATACAATTCTATGCATTGTTCACTTTTGCTTGTCATTTCATCTCCTAGATCTTCCTAGTTTGTAATAGTATGTATCTTTTAGGGACCAACAACATCTATATTAGAGAGGTATGATCTATAAATGGGAGGAAGAACCCCCTTTTTTTGAGTTGTATGTATATTTTAGGAACCAACAACATGCATATTATAGAGGCGGGATCTATAAATGGATCTAATTTTGTTTAGATCCATGGTAGAGTGATGACATCTCAAAGGACACTTGTGTTACATGCCCAAATTTGATCTTTAGACATGCACCGTATATTATAAAAATTGTTATAAACTTCATTTTTTTATTTTTTAAATAAAAAATTTAAACTTAAAAGTTTATAAAAGTGTTTACTAAAACTATGTTTATCAGGTATGCCCATATCATATGACAATATCCAATGTACCTTGACTTGAAAAAATTGCCTCTGCTGTAACTTCTTATTTTTTAGTGAATGGGTAGGTTATCTATGGTTCTTCAACCACTCCATACACAATGACACTACCCATTTGGCTCCAAACTATGTTCAAAATAGTGTAACCTACAAAATATTTAATCAAACCCTCTAGACAAAATATTGGCTTCTTGACTTCATAGTGTTTTATTTGCACAAGATCAAAGCCTAGCCTAGCTTATCTGACCCTTCAAAATGTAATGTAATAATAAATATATTTCCTAGAGGCCTCCTATGATCACTAATCTAAAAATACTCAATTTGTCAAGCTATAAATCTTAGGCAAAAATAAATTAAGGCAATATCTTTGATTGAACTTAATCACCTAAATTACTTCACTTTGATACCATGTTAGAGTTAATAATGAACTTGCAATAATAAATATATCCTAAGAAGAAGAAGAAAAAAATTATGATGACATATACTTTAAAAAAAAAAAAGACGACAAGAATTTCAACATTCCAATATCTAAATTCAATTTGATGTCTAGTTTCTAGACCTCATGAGGATAATTAAGGAAAAATCCCACAAAAATAGGGAATGCTAGAGGTAATTTCTAGAGTAGCAAAGTTGCTTGCAATATCTAAAATTTCTCTAACAAATAGCTAGAAAGTAGAGGTTAGTATACAATTTGTAAGAGTTGCAAAGTTGCACATGGGATTAAAAATTCTTCAAAAAAATAAATGGACTATTGACCTAAACATTTATCTATCAATCTCCAAAATCAACTCTTGTTAATTTTCATTTTTATAAATTATATCATATAATATGTCAAAACTCTACATTAAATTAATTATTATATATTACTTCCATATTGAAAAGATCTAATTTTATAAATAAATAAATAAATAATTTTTTTTAGAAATATATTTAATTTATTCTTCATTTGTATTAAATGTTTTTGTAATTTGTTAAAAATATATGACTTTCACTTAATGGGAACCCTTCTTTTCACTGTTATGTCTTTATTAATAAATTTGTTAAAATATTTAATCTACCTTTAAACCTACCTCTCTACACCATAAATTATCTGAGAAACATTATAAAAATTAGATATATTGATTTCTTTTCTGATTTTCTTTAGTTCATTCATATGATATGATTTAAAGATCTTATCCACACTAAGCAATGTGATGGATTGTTCGTATGGAAGAATTAATCAGCAAATATGATAATGAAAAGCCTGTACGTCTGTGAGTGAACAACTAATTAATTTGTTTATCGATGGGAGTTGTAGAGATCGGATTTGATGTACCATTCAAACACAAGTGGCTATAGAAAGAACAATTATCAGACTGTAAAGAAAACTCGGACACCTATTTGTACCTTTGCTGCAGTTACCAGACTATAACTATAATATTTACTATAAGCAACCCCATGTACTCTCCATATTACAGATGAATCCGATTGCGCTCAATTATGTCTGTGTCTAGATAGATAGCATAAGTCCTATTTCGATGAAGATTATCCTCACTCTAAATCTCTACATCATCTCCGCCTCCATTAAGCAACAGAGTACAGAGTGTCAAGATTAGATTCTCATGGATGGTACTTGAGCCATTTATAATTATCCCCTCCTCAGTCTGAAACTCTAGGTACATAAAAGATAAATCATACGTAAAGAAAACTCGGATACCTAGTATTTGTACCAGACTGTAATATTTATTATACGGAACCTAATTCCAGTTGATGGAAGCCGGCCACATTGCGCTCAATTAGCCTCGGAAGTGTTGAGACCACATAGTACAGATGAATCTGATTGCACTCAATTATGTCTATGTCTAGATAGCATAAGTACTATTATCCTCACTCTAAAACTCTACATCATCTCCGCCTCCATTAAGCAACAGAGTACAGATCAGTGTCCCTGACTGTATTAGCAGTCAAGATCATCGAGATTAGATTCTGGTACATCATCTCCGCCTCCATTAAGCAACAGAGTACAGAGTCAAGATTAGATTCTCATGGATGGTACTTGAAGCATTCATTATCCCCCTAGCTCCATTAGGTAGGTGTTTTGTTTTATTCCAGAAAAGATAAATCATGACTACTTTTCTGCTACTTTTACGTCTTATCATAAATGCACAGGAATCGCTGCTAAGAATGGACGACAGCACTAAATTTGGCATACTAGGATATACATTGATATGTGGGCAGAGACAAAATCCCACTTCTCATTACAATACTATATTATGGGTGATGTGGGAAAAATGTTAGAAACTATGTGGAAGAATTGCAGAATGGTGTTGAGGTTTGTTTGAGTACTTTGTCTCATCTTATTATTATTATTATTATTAGTGTGTGTTAAGTATTATTATTATTATTAGTTATGTTTGGGTATGGGTTTTTGTTTTTAATTTGTTGATTGAAGAGATTTATTTTTCAAATTTGGACTAATTATCATTTCATATTGAAATGTTGGGTTTATGAACTTGTACGACAAGCATGTTGGACTATATGTTAGGGTGTTATCCAAATATTTCCTTCTAATACGTTCCTTTTCAAATAATTGTTCCATGCTTCTATGTATCTTATAATGTCTACTACTCTTAAGAAATGAGGTAGTTTGATACGATAAATTCCCTTGGTTATGTGGTATCACTTATGGAGTTATGGAGTAGTTTCTTCCTTTATACTAGTGGTTTCTATTTTTTTTTTTGCAATACATTTTTTTATTCTATAACTTACTTTCTTGCAATCTTTTA
This sequence comes from Sequoia sempervirens, assembly GCA_007258455.2. NCBI lineage: Eukaryota > Viridiplantae > Streptophyta > Pinopsida > Cupressales > Cupressaceae > Sequoia > Sequoia sempervirens. Next base: position 12,229 of record VDFB02274378.1, on the reverse strand, counting down.
TAAACCCTATTGAGACTATATACATTTCTTTCTCCTAAAACACTTCTCACTCTCATTTCTGGTTCATCTAGAAGTCATGCTTCTACTACATCCTCACACACTACTACAACAACTACTTTGCATAATAACTTTCCCTTCTGAATTAGGATATTTATCTATTTCTATATTAGGAATTCTTCTTAAAATTTATAAGCCCCTATAATCATCACCTTGATCTACACTCTCTTTTTGCACTATCTCGTCAACATGTATTCCACCCATATCTATGTACAAAGTTATATGTACAATCCCGTCTTAACTATAAAATTTATATTGAATCTCTCTTCTATGAATCAAATATATGATCACAATTTATAAACCAGTCTAAATTTAACAAGATATTGAATGTATCAAAAGGATCTTTCATTTATATTATCTCAAATTCTACCATTTTCTTTATTCTTAATAAATTGACTTAATTCTTGCAAGTCTGTATGGTACATATTAATGTTTCATATGTGTAATGTTGCATGGAGTATCGTGTAAGATAGGTTTCCCTAATTTCTCCCAAAATAGCTTAGGCATTATGCTTATATCTAACCCTAAACTGACTATTGTATTCCTCATCCATCTGTCATAGAATATTAATTAAACTAATACAAAATCCTTTTCATAATTTTCTCATTGTTCTCTCTCTTCATACATGTGCTTTGGGACTTACCCCATTACATTTTTTCTAGTATTCGATGACCTATATAAAATTATTTAGGATTTCTTCTTTTTATGCAAACATGGCCAACTCCTTCAATTATGAGCCTCTTTCTTGTAGAAAGATCCATTATAGTAGTATTCTTTCTCTAATAATGGATTGTCATTTATGATTTTTATTCTCCCTCGTCGTCATACCCTATAATTTTAGCATCATTATGACCTTTGGTCTTGAAATGTGGTGTCAACATCTTTATTTCTTGTTGGAACTCCAAAAAAATTGTACAGTATTCTATAAGTACCTTCCAAGATGTTATTTCTTCCTGAGATCTCAGATATTCATTATTGAAACCTATAAGAGCCATGAATGTATCATCCCTCTTGTCAAAGGACATTTGTAGGTTTCGACTTCTTGAACTGTGAGCCATAGATCAAGTGGGGCTTTTCATTTTTGAGGCATGACTTGCCTCATTCAAGATAGCCCTAGGTATAGAGTTTCACTTTTTCTTTTGATGTCCATTGTAGATACGCATGGCTACGAGTTCAAAGGGTTCCATATTCTCTCTAGAATTCCTTTATAATTTCTCACTACTTCCCTCCCACAACAATTTTCATTCTTCATTCAAGTTGATAGAAACCCATACCTTAACCTAGACCACAAGATATTGTAGTATTCCACTATTGGTGATAATTTTGAGTCATTTCATTGCCTATATAGGTGAGCTTCAAACACTTATGCATGATCTTACATAGGATGGGTTATATATTTATTACTTAGAACCCAAGGAGTTTGGTTTACAAAGAAACTCCATTGGCAACATTTTTATAGGTGTGTCCTATGGGAAACACCTTCCCTAGTTGGGTGAATCTTAGATCCTACACATTCTTAATGAGCTTCCTCACTTCCTTGAATTTAATAGATTCATTTATCTTCCACATGGTGTTGGTGCAAGCTTTGGGGTAAACCCACAAAAGTGGTTTACAATTCAAGTGAGGAAGAAAAAGTTGCAAAAAATGACCCCATGCAAAAAAAATTGGTTTTTAGGGGTTCGAATGAACTTTTCGTTCAAGTGAACCCAAAAGGGAACCCCCCTTCGAGCGAACCAATTTAATGATGGGGCCCACCATTCTCGACAAAAAGCCAAGGAGGTAGGGAAATCTTTTTGGAAAGAGTACAGACCCTTTTCCCCTCCTCCCCTCTGAGGCACCCGAAAAAGTCCTATAATTTTTAGCAGGCTGGGTTTGAGGATGAAAATGGGAGGAGACTTCACAAAACTAAGAAGTGGATGGTAGTCTCGAAATATAGGTATCAATGAATATAATTTAATATGTTTTTGAGTTTTGTTATGTATTTTTTTTTTTTTGTTTTATTAAACATAGGTTTTCCATAGAAAATCAGCTATTTGAATACATGTAGAAAAATAGCCGGTCAAAAGAAAAATTAGAAAAATATAGATTGCACCGGATATTGAGGTCATGATCCAACAATTTTTTTTTGAATTTTGATGCATACAAAAAATTGATGTTTATAAGTCCACCTATGTCACGATTGTAATTGGTTTGACTTCAAAGCGATTAAGGAAAAAAGTATTCAATAAAACACTATAAAACCAATTGTAAGCACTAGATATAGGAGTTACAAAATCTAAATTGAAACAAATAGAATTTTATCCTTCATGGAAAAAGAATTTATAAGTGATCTGATTGAAGCGTCACTCCTAATAAAAATATGGTTTATATAAAAATAGTTTTGAGGAGATGGAAAAATAAGTACAATTTTATTCCAAATTTTTTAAAAATATATATTTAGAATCTCCAAACAGAATGTCACAAATCACTTGTTTGCATCATCTTCAAATTCTCACTGTTTAGCTTCTATAGGTGCCCGAAAGTGAAGATTTAGTTAGAAAAAAATATTTCAGTGTCCAGTTTGGCCAAAAATTGTAAACCAGTATTGTGGGATCACCCTTTCAAGACTATGTTTTCAAAAATAAGACCCTCATTCCCCACATCTTTGACTTCTTTATTTCTCTTAAAATTTCCCTTGTTGACTGTGTCAACTTGAAACTCACCCTTCATGTTTATTCTTTACCTTCAATCCTCTCCCCTTACAACATACACCCTATCTTTAGACATACCACATTCTACTTTTATTATGATTACACCATTGATTATGCTACTCATCTCTCCCTTCTCATGTCTCGGTTTGATTCCCTCCCTTTTCCCACCACCAAATCCATGTGTGGATTATTGTGTCAAATCTTTATGGACATTTCCCTCAACTCTCATCCCCAAGCAATAAATAACTATAAACCCCCTTCGCACCATGGATATTTCCCAATGAGACAATGATATGACCATTGGTGTAAATCCCTACACCATATATTTTCATTTTCCCTAGCCTACCTAACTCTCCCTCCATAGGGTTTATTGTTATCTTATTTGGTGCAAAAAAATGAGTTCCTTCCACCCAATAGCTTGCACTTCTTGCTAATATCCACCACTCACCTAAGACCTTTTGAAATAACCTTCTCTTGAGGAAAACCACAATATTTGGCATCACTCCTAACGAGTGGATCTCATATGCTAGTTATCTCTATGATGTTATTTACCATCTTGTGTTCGCTACCCAAATTCCTTTATGATCCTTGTTTGTCTTCTTAACTTATATCAAGAGAGCTATTTTGAAGTTGTGCACCAACAAAGAAACAATTGTCAAGCTCTCCAAACCGAATTCATTAAACATTGTGTGGATTCCACTGCCCTTTTTCTTGTAACACTCTTTAACGAGTGGGTTTGTTAATGTTTCATCAAGCCTATGATTCTACATGGTTCAATGGTTTGGGTGCTACCTTGGAAGCCATTCAAAGGGATCATATTCAAAGGTTCCAAACTCTCATATTGCAGTTCATGGTCTTTTGCATACAAATAGTTCCTTAGTACATAATCCAAGTCTAATATATCACTAAGATAATGCCTTGAGAATATGCTTAGGCTTACTTTAAACATTCATGACATCCATTCCATAAGAGCCTCATCTTCTTGTCACCGGAGATATCCATTTCTGACACTTTCATCTTCTAAGAGGATTACTTCAATTTTTTCCATTGCTTTGCTAGTCCCCACCAAAGGCAAACATTGTTGGTATTTGAAGGCCACCTCTCTATTAATGAGGATACAATAATATAACATTAATATAAAGAGTGAAAGGAGAGCCTAAAAAAGCACATAAAGGAGTACCAAATGAGTAAAGATAATACAATTGTAGTTTTCACTAGAGTGGGGGCCAATACTAAAAACAAGAAACATATTCTAAAGGAATCCAAAAAGGATGGAAAATGCCCCAATAAATAAAAACATGAGTTAGTTTTGTCTTAGCGAAAATTAATAATAAAGGAAGTGTAGAAGAAAGAGGAAGAAAGAAAATCCTATAAACTATCTTACTATTTACCTTTAATAGATCATGGATTGTAGAAAAAATCATGATTTGAGCCAAAAGGGTTAATCTTACAAAGGAATGGAAGAGAAATAAACTTACATTTGAATGTAAAAATGAGAAGGGAATATATGTTCAAGAAGTAGATAGAAATGAAGATGATGGAGATGACCATGAATAAAATCAGGGTACTACACATGGTAGGGAGGATCTGCAAGATTAATTTGGCTAAAGAACAAATCCTCATAAATGAAATAGTGGTGGATAATGCATATTCTACCACAAATTTAGAAGATGCATCATAGGCATAGGAATTGGATGAATCAAAAAGAAGACCTACTAAGGTATTATGTATAAGAATTATACATGAAATAGTAGTGGATAGTACTATAAAAAATAAAATCTAACATAAGAAGAGAAAAGAAAAGGTCATCACATTAAAAAGATGCATATCACATATTAAGTTTCCAAGATACATAGGAGTATGTGACCTACTTAAATACTTCATGCATATGTAAAAGACCTTTGAGAGGGAGAATATTAGGAGGAAATATCTAGATGATACCCTTGTACTAGTGAATGCAAAATGGCAGTGGATAACACATAAGTGTTATGATGCAACATTGAAGGCACAACAATATTTACATTGATCAAAATAAGATGCACATGGAGGAAGAAGGAAAATTACAACTACCATCGAGTTTGATACCAGTTGAAACCTGTTAAACAGGCACGGACAACTGATGGGGGGGTGAATCAGTTGTCCCACAAATTCAAACTTAAAACTTTATCACTTATCAATTCTTCAACCATACTATTATGTTATTAAGTATGAGCATGAAACACAAATAATAGAAAGTAAATCAAATGATAAAGAATTCATATTTTTACATGTGGAAAACCCAATAAGTTGAGAGGCTCACCGGCCTACAAAAAGGGACTCCATTGTCCAACAAGGAGCTCTCACCGCCTTCACAAGATTAGTGCCAAGGCTTTACAACCCAAAATGAATTGAAAGATGCACCTATCATGTTGATACACCGGAGATGCCTTCAAGATTCAATTTTTAAGATCTTCATTTTGCCCATCAATCGCCTCTTTATCACACCTTCACATTCATTACTTCACTATCTCTTCTATCTCTTTTATTATCTTACACACTCTTTGCTCTACAAAATTGTTTGCCATATATGTATATATATCTGATCTCCATCACAAGCATCAATTAGGTAGGCCTACTTAGATGCAATTCAGTTATAAAATATATCAGTTGTCGGCTCCAATAGATCACAAAATATTTTCAAAATGCAATTTAACCACAATATATTAAATTATGTCACGGATTCAGGAAATAAGTTTTCATATCATATCAAAACTTATCTTAATGTGTCAGCCAGAATAGGTCTTCAATGCAAAACCAACAATAATATCACTTGGTTGTACAAGCACCGTAACATGAAATAACCTGATCATGCATGCCTTTAACATCCATTAGTAGTTTCCCAAAACCGCAATCAGGAATTTTCAATTGCGGAGAAATGCAGACTAGAATACCAGAGAGGCACCAAAAATACCGAATCGAGATAAGTTAGTTATACGCACCGGTTTAGAGTACCAGACGAAGCTATCAACATGGTGACATCAATGACAACATATAGATAACCTACTCATTCTTCCAACAATCTCCCCCTTTGTCATTGATGGCAACATGTGAACAAAATTCTCCTTCTTTCCTCAAAAACTTTTAACTCTCTCCACTATCTCCAACACTCTCCCCCTTTGACATTAATGGCAAAGGGCACCAAAAACGAGTGTAAACATGCTGACATCAAAATTTCAAAAGATTTCCAAAAACTTCAAAAACTTTCAACAATCCAAAACATTTAAGCAAATAGAAATTAAGTGAAGATGACATTCTTCACCTGGAACACCTTCTTATACCTTTCCTTGAGAACTAGATACAACTTCTTCCAGTTGAAAACAATAGACTCCAATCTTGTGCATGTACTTTCCAATAATCCCAACTCAGTAAAAGAGGGTGACCAATTTCTAACAAAACATTGCTTCTCAACATCTTCTACATCAATAAGAATTTTGGAAAGATGCTCTAACCGAACTTCAATAATTTCTCTAAGAAGCCAAAAGGTCCTTGTCAAATCATCTCTTTGTCTTTGTGTAATAATTAGTTCAACCTGTAGTTCACCAACTCTTAGTTTGATTCCCTTCTTTATCTTCAAATATATTGAAATTCTTTCCAATGTTGTTTACTTCAACTTCAATCGCTTCAATTTTGCTTCTGATATTATCTACAACTGCAGGCCACCAAAGACAATACTTGTAAACATCTCAAATTTCTTTAATACACTTATTTGTTTCCGCAATCAATCCAAACAATCTTTGCATAGCCTTTTTACATCTCCTTTCAACCAAGATTCCCATCTTATATCCTTCCAAACCTTCAAGCAACATCCTTTCTTCAACAATCTCAATCAGATTTTCTAGCAAGAAATCACAAACAATAGATACTTCAATACCTTTCCAAAGTAGATAATCTACTAAAGCATCATCAATTTTCAGTTTGTCAATAGGCGAGGCAAAATTCCATAGTTCACCAATCTTCTTCGTTTTTCCTTCAACTATCATAGACTAGATGTCATTAGGATCAGGAGATTTAGTGCCAGTCAAAGATTCTTTCTCCTTGTCATCCAAAATGTCAATGATATCTTCAGTTATCTCTTTTCTCTTTTTCGATTCTGGAGGGGAATCATTGATAACAACCTCCAATTCTCTTTTTCTAGAGGAAGAGCCTACTTTGAATCGACTTGGTGTAGATAAATCGAAGCAAGGGTTTGCTCGCAAAGATGAGAAATATAATTTGCACATATTTATATTATCTTCCAAAGACTCTAGATATCTGTAATTTTTCTTTCCAATAGGGATACCAGATTCCCACATCACATTATCTTTTCCTGGTAGAGAATTCAGAAAGTAAAACACCAGACACACCAGCAAGGATCTGAAACGAAAGGGATAATTCTCAACCAATGACATTCAAACATTTTCAAGAAAATTCTCAAGCAACAAGCTACATAAATCAAACTATCTATTCTCCTTAACCATCATGTGGGCAATATGTACGACAATAGCCGAAGTTGAACTTTCACGATTTTTGAAATAAATTTTGTATGAGATACCATACGCAACATACCTAACGGTTGAGTCAGCTAGTGTATCAATCAACAGTGATCTAAGATCTCTACTGAGGCCAGTTAGCTCCTCCAAATCTTTATACTTCACAATTTTCTTTCCAGGGAGTTCTCCAACGCTGCATAATCCAGTGATCACTTCGATTGCTTCCTTCAAGATCAAATAGGGTTTTTCAAAAACAATGCTTCCATCCTTGAAATGATTCAACAAGAATAAGATAAACTATTGTATTCGCATATTTCTCCTCAACTTTCTCTACTACTACCTCACCACGACTTCTTTGTTTCAACCCGCTCACCTACTTCTCTCTGTTCCTTTCCTTAAAATTTCTTCAACTGCTCCTTCGCTTTGAACAAATCTATTTGTTTCATCAAGATTCTTCTTTTCGTAGTTTTGTTTCTTTCCACTTTATCAAGATCTTCAAGAGTAGTCCAGAATTGTCCTTTATCATCCATTCAACCAACCTTTAGGATCCTCCTCAAGTGGTTAAGCTCTTCACCAAGGAACAAAAACTATGATACCAATTGTTAAATAGGTATAGGAAAACTGAGAGGGGGGATGAATCAATTGTCCCACAAATTCAAACTTTAAACTTTATCACTTATCAATTCTTCAACCATACTATTCTCATATTTGGTGGTGGAGGTGGAAGCTCACAAATTTAATAGGGAGGTGAATTTAAAGAGTATGAAAGCACTGAGATTTTGGATGGAAACCATAGGGAAACGAAATGGAGGGCGATCAGTGATGAAGAGAGATGGTAAGAGGGTCAGCCCGGTAAGGACTCCAGTCATCCAAGCAATGCATAGCTCACTACCTACAAAAGGACCTTGTCCAATAAGGAGGCTCACTGCCTTCACAAGATTATACAAAAAAAAAAGGCTTTACAACCCAAAATGAACTGGAAAGATGCACCTACCATGTGTTGATACAGTTCTAGAGATGCTCAGTATTCAGTCTTTACACCCTTCATTCTTCACCCATCAACTGCTGCCTTTCTAATCACACCTTCACATTCATTACTCGCTCACTATTTCTTCTGTCTCTTTTTATTGTCTACACACTCTCTCTACTCTACAAAAATTGTTCGCCATATATATATACATATATATATATATCCGATCTCCATCACATGCATCAATTAGGTCAACCTAATTAGATGCAATTCATTTATAAAAGATATCAACTATCAACTCCACAAAATGTTTTCAAAATGTAATTTAACCATTAGCATATTACATTATGTCAGCTCGAACAAAGAAATAAGTTTTCATATCATATCAAAATTAACTCAATAGGTTGCCCAAAAATAGTCTTCAACGCAACCAACAAAATAATGTCACTTTGTCGTACGAGCACCAAAACACTAAATAACCTGATCATGCATGCCTTTAACATCCATTAGTAGTTTCCCAAACCACAATCAGGAATTGTAAACTGCGGAGAAATGCGGACTAGAATACCGGAGAGGCACCAAAAATACTGTATCAACCACCGGAGAAGATAACTAAGTTATACGCATCAGTTTAGAGTACAGGAACAAGCTATCAACATGGTGACATCAATGACAACATATAGATAACCTACTCATTCTTCCAAAAAAACCATGGAATACACATTGATGAATGTGAATGTATTTTTGACATAATAAGAGGAATAGATGAAAAACTAGGAAATTAGATTATTTTGCTAGGCCTCAGACATGAATTAAAAAAACCTTCAATTTTTACAACCTTTATAAAATGTTGAGCAACTTGTTGTTGAGGATGAAGTAATCATCCTACATGTAGAGCAAGTGAGAAGGAAATTTTGGGAGAAATAAACACTGGCGGTAACAAAAATGAGAGGGAAATTGGAGGACATGATTGAGGGGTGTTAGTGTTTTTAGTAAACCAAATTGATCTCACCAATTATATATGAATTTGCTAGATTCAATAATTAATAATTATGAGGGATTGGCCAACGAAAGAGTGAAAGCAATTATGCTTTCCTCCTGCACTTTGGGCTCTGCAAAACCCGAGAGGGTGATCTCACACAATGTACTTAATATTTTCTATGTTTATCAACCTTGTACATTGCAAATAACAGATGAATTCTCGTGGAATTGCTCAATAAATGGAATATTTCAAGAAGTTGGATACTCCTTTACAACATTCAACATTTAGAGCATGAGAATATGATGAAACTCAACTCCAAACAATACATTCAAACTGAAAATGAAAATTTAAATTGGTTTTTGTATGTTATTACTATGAATGATCAGAGAATTATAACATAGACATAGCTTATGAACTAGTGCCTTATCCCAGGGCATGAAGACCTAAATCTTAAATTTATAATTATATAAAAGAATTCAACCTATCACAAGAGAGCCACTAAATAATTCCTTACACCACCTAACTCGGAAATCCCAAACCAATATTACTTAGTTATCCTTGCATACACTCACATAAATCTTCATTCGTGTTAAAGCAAATTAACTTGTTCTTTGAACAAGAGCATCAACAATGAAGAAACATTCAATGGAAACAACATGAAGACAAATAGAAAAATCTTTGATCCATTTTATTCATAATTCATGTGAGATATACAATTGGAGATCAAAGGCTCAAGAAGTATGCCATTTTCATTTCAAAATGTGGCAGTACTAGTATACAATGCTAAAATTCAAAGACTCGGACTCCAAAACTTACACAAGACTCAAACCAAAAGGTATTTGTGTTCTCTATATTACAATTTTTCTTCTCAGGGTCACTCAACAACCACAACCATGAGAATAGATTCTCACTTAAGATAAAGGAGAAGATAAAAGGAAGCCCCAAATCCTCAATATACATTCGGACATAAGTACATCCAGAACTCCCTTGACCAGAACCAATTCAGTACCTGGGTGAAAAACACCCTTCCACTCCCTTCATTCTTCTCCCTTTCAATCACTTCACTGAAATCTTGTGCATAAAATATTTGCAGGCGTAAAATTACTGGCCTTTTTTCTTACTTCGTATGAAAATATCACCCCTGTAAAACCTACCTACCATCCTGTTTTATATACCCCGTGATGTAGCCACTAACCTATTATTTATGTTTTCATTCTTACTTCCTCTTCAGCCACCCCACTTCGACTGGTCATTTTACTACCACTAGTAACTCCTAAACTCCCTGCATACTTTCTCTCAAGCAAAATAAAAGGTCTGACACCTTTTGGAGCATGAAAAAGATTTTACAGCCTTATGCATTTAAAAATATGTCCAAAAAACAAAAAATGTGATTTTATTTTTATCTCCCTTCCATTATTCATAACCCAAAATCAGGCCTCCCAGACATAGAAGGAAAAAGGCAACAATAAATCATATTTTGGCCCATTTTTTCTCCTGATGAAATCTTTGCTGTAAGAAGTTAGTGTTGTCATTGATGTCAACTGGTTAACTGGTTGCCAATTGGTTGTTGTTGTCATTGATGTCATGGATGTTAGTTATTGGTTTTGATTTGATATTTGTTGCTATTATAGTGAGGATCTGAGGTATTGATCATGGTTGTTGGAAGTTGCTATATCCAAATTTTGGGTCTCTGGATCATTGTAGAGTGTGAGATTTGTTCACTAGTTGTGAATCGAGCTTTTTTGTGTATTTGGCTAAGGTCTCGGAGAAATGTTGTTGCTCTGTATTTCTTCTTGTTCGAGTCTTATGACTTGCAGTTTTCAGGATAAGTTGAAGAGGTCATGTTAAAGTTAATTTTTTAATCTGGAAGGACTGGATCATGTTGAGATTTAGTGCATCATATTATAAGTCCATTTGTATACTCACCCTTATTGAGGCTACCTACTTTTTAGATAGTAACATACTCGATTTGGATGGATAATCCATAATGATTACGTTCTTTAGGAATTTTTTTTTTAAGTATGTAGCTAGTTGAACCTCCATATTATTCATAATTCCTATTACTTGTCTAAAATCCATGGAAAAACATTTACCATACAACATGGAAACCTTTGGACCTAAATCATTCATAACCCAAAGATACATGAAATAGCTTGAAGCTCTAGAGTCCAACATGCAATTGTGGACTAATCATCCATTAATCACCAACGTGGCATAGAAAGGATGAACATTAAGTTTGTTTTTAACTAGGGAATTCCATACACCTCAATAGATTCTTCTAAATATCTTTTTTCATTTGTTACACCATTGGCACTAGTGGCAGGCTAATCTACCTCTTTTACAATGAACTATGTAGAACTCTTTCTCCATGTTAAAGAATTTAAAGGATTTCGCCTATCAGTACTAAAATTATAATTTGATTAATGACTTGAGTCATAACAACATGGTTGTAATTGGGTAAGGGTGCATTATGTGGAGTAGTTAAATCACTAGCATTGCTCAAATATAAGGCATGACTATACCACAAGAGGTAAAATCCTTATCTCTTATCTTTCCACTCTTTTCTTTATCTTCACTATGTGTTTTCATTTGTTGTGGCTAATCTTGTTGCGCTTTATTGTTCAACTGCATCCCTTTTGGAACTACTTCAATCCATTAGGGTATGTCATGGCTACAAGGATTAGGCACATGTGTTCTACCTGCTTGTTGTTATACAACACTTTTTCTCTTCTCCACCATCTTCCTTGTGGTGGTCTCACTCTTAGTATAGTTTTTGGCCATTTGCTTTCCTTTTTCATCATTTACATCAACCATATTTTATTATAAAGTTTAAAATATAGATAAATTGTAAATTAAAAGTACCATAAATTTAATGAAAATCTTACATATCAAAATTGGAATAAAATTAAAGATAAAATCATATTTAAAAAAAATTGGTCTCTTTGTATGGAACCTTGACAATTTTTTTCCTTTCTATTCATTTAGAGATTTACAGTGTTTATATTATTGGCCTTTTGTTAGT